>OZ005751.1:8365399-8477899 GCA_963930835.1 Spongia lamella | reverse complement strand
TGCTTCTAATTTAATAGTCTGGTAACTAGCTAAATCCTTTCTCCGCAGGTCTATGCATGGCGCTTAATTGTATCATTGCGGCATTTCTCAAATGAATTTGATATGCCGGATCTACCTATAGCTATATGATCTATGATATACAGTAGCTATTTAAGTAACTAATAGGTAGTGTCTCTTGATGAAGTCACTAGCTAATATTAGTCTATAGGACGCTGCAATTTATTACTTCTCGGCGCCGCGATTTATTATTTTACGCCTACGTAGTTCCGGATATACGTATCTACGTATAAGGTGTTCAGATGTCTGAAACTATAACCAGTCTCGTCCGGCCACCATAAAGTTATAGCTACGTGTAGTTAGAGTTATTACGGGTTTTATGATGGAGACTCCCGATCCCCCAACTGACTCAACGAAACGAAGCCTAAAGTGTAAGTTAATAACTTACTAATAATATAATTTTTAGTTCAGCATAATAGCTAGCTAGCTATAGAGTACTGCAAGGGCGTTGGGGGCGCAGAGGCCAGGGCTCCCTTTAATAGTTTACAGCAGGGTTGAGTATGTTTGAACTAGCTAGCTATAGCTAATTATGGCGGCCTACTTATATGCCTCTGTACTGGGTAGCTATAGATAAGCTGCATGCATGCATGCTTGGTGGCCGGGTGGACAATTAGCATGCACAAATTGTCAGTGCCTAAAATGACTATTTTTTAACACTGCACAAAAGTATACCTAATGCAGTCATCTCGAGTTTGGAATCGTAAGAATCAAGACTACAGCCAAGCTTAAAATTCATTACAATATTTATCTCCTGCATGCAACTACGTACATCGCCCACTTTCATGTGAGGGCTAAAAATATCTGATTGTATGCAATTTATTTGAGCACACACTAAACAAGTCAGCCCTCTGTTAGATTTTAGCTACGTAGTACTAAATTATGTGTGTATGATGTGTTTAACAGTTTCTATGATGAATGATGACAATTTAATACTGCACAATTTACATTTTATCACTGCACATTTTAGCTTTATCACTGCACATTTGTGCAGTGATAACTCCTTATTTAGGCACTGCAAATTGTTACAGATTGTGTGTGTGTGTGTGTGTGTGTGTGTGTGTGTGTGTGTGTGTGTGTGTGTGTGTGTGTGTGTGTGTGTGTGTGTGTGTGTGTGTGTGTGTGTGTGTGTGTGTGTGTGTGTGTGTGTGTGTGTGTGTGTGTGTGTGTGTGTGTGTGTGTGTGAGGCAGCAGTACCTTGTGGTTAGAGCGTTGGCTTGCTGATTGAGAGGTCGCAAGTTTGATGCCAAGCTGCTGTTGTTGTTTCTCTGAACAAGGAACTTTACTCACATTGCTCCAGTCCACCCAGCTGTATTAATGGGGACCTGGCAATAGCTGGGGAAGCAAATGCCAAGTTGTGCATGTCTTGCTATGGTTGAAGGCTCTGGTTGGACTTCGGGTGCCTACACCATCATCCTTGAGGCATGCACAGCCATCCTGCGGGGTGCTATAGTCCTATCCCCCAGGAGGATTTACCCTTCACTGACTCGGAGTGCCTTCTTGGTGCACAAGCATCCCAGCTTGGCTGGGTAGGTGTGACCGTGTAAACGGTAGCTATAGGCTTTGCTTTTGTGTGTGTGTGTGTGTACGTACGTACGTACGTAGTAAATAGCAGCTTCAATTAAATAGCTATAGCTATAGGCTCTCACTGATATTTTATATGTAGCCACATAGCTAGCTAGCTATAGGCAATATATAGCTATAGCTGTAGCTAGCTACATATGATTAGTTTACATGGTTGAAGTTGGGAATACACATGATGATACATTTATGTAGCTACGTAACACGGTTGCAAGTATGTATATATAACATACATACATTAATCCACTCAGTAGGGCAAGGTGAATCTTTTAAGCTACATATAGATTATACGTATGTATGTGAAATCACTGAAGTGGCATTATATGCAAATAGTGTGTCCTAATAAGAACTATAGCTACATCCACATAATTATAGTTAGCTTTCTGCAAAGCCATAGCTAATTAATAACTAATTATATCATGTGAGATTAAAGCCATGACCAGGCATCTATGAAAATGCTTTAATTAATAGCTAAGCTACATAGCTACGGTAGCTGAAATCATAGAATACAAGTACAAGCACTCTATAAATGTTGGGTATTGATACGTATGTAACAGAATAATGAATAGTGACAACAGATGTATATATATAGTGTTGTAAGCTTCACAATTCTATCTTGATAGCTAACTGCTATGCATGCATCTAGATCTGTGTTTGTTAGATATTAAAAGAGAGTTTTAAGATTAAGAAGTTGTTTATATATTTGTATGTATATACAGCTATTGTTGAATTACATCTCAAAGATTTTGCAATCCTAGAAATGTTGTTAAGCATTTTGAAGTACGTGCATGTATCATATGTAGAACGCATGTATGTACGTATTTCACATTACAGATGAGATCACATATGTATATTGCATCCTTGCACATGAAAACTATAGCTATAGCTTATGAATCCTTATTACAATGTTTTCTGTAAGATTCTGTTACAAAGTACGTATAACACTATCTTATGAATGTTGTTGACCATATAGCTAAACTGAACACATTACACAATAAGCAGTATATATATAGGAACAATTATAACATTTTCCAACTATATTTTAACAGTAGAAATGAGGGCCAGGTTGCCCATGGTCCCTCTTAAAGTTTAGGACTCCATAAGAGTTCACTTTTTGCAATTGAAAATTACTTCAGCTTTATAAATTGCCTCCCCTGCTTCCAGTAGCTACACCGTTACTTTGTTATAACTTTCTGGCATGAAATTGCCCAATGGCTTGTTTTTGTATGCCAACTATTGTCTGACTATTCATTGTAACTACATTTATGCATAGTCATTTATTAGGCTTGCTTTAAAATAGAGCAGTAGCTAACTATGCATTCTTTTCTACTAGGTTGTCATTAGTTTGCTGAGCTATTTCAGCTACGTATGTCTGTATTACTAGTACCCATGCATCTTATAAGTACTCTATGTAGTGTAAAGAGGAAAGCACAGTAGTCATGTTACATAGTTATACATATGTAGTTAGTTAGTTATGAAAACAGAAACCATAGAATAAGATGATTGAGAAGATGACTTTATAAAACATAACTATGTATGTGAAAGCATTGGATTCACATAGTTACGTTTCATAAATAGTAAGTTACTTTTAAACTGATATCATCTTCAAAGGTTTTCTATAGCTTCTGTTTTCATAACTAACAGTAAAACTACATACGTATTGTGTATATGTAATAGCTATAACACAGGCACTCGTGCTTTGCCTGATATATATGCACAATGCCCGAGGGTGCGCAGTGCGCATATCTCGTTAACATTTCACAGCCAGTGCAATATCAGATATATACACTGACATTTACCTTTGATCTGAGGTGTGAAAGTGTTACATATATATATATGTAACATGGCTAATAATTTCCTTTCCTCTTTACTCTATAGCTATAAAATATATTTTGCAAGTTACGTATATTGATGCATGTGATATAACAATCTACTCTATGGACTGTTATGGCCAGTGTAGCTACTAAGCTATATACGTATATGCATCTTTTAACTTACTTGAATGTGATGTCTTATACTCTTATAGGTACTTTGTTTATCATCCTGGTGTCATCACTCTTTGGTAAATATGAATGTAGATAGCTATTATAATACACACTGTAATAGCTACATATACAAACTCATTATTTAGTGTCTAGCTATATAGTCATACTTGTTATAACTGAATATATTGTATACTAGTTACTTTATTCTCCAAATGGATTTTGTTTTGTCTAGGACAAGCATTGTCACAAAGTGGAGGCCCACAAGGTAAATTTACTACGTAGTTGTAGTGGATGTACATATTAACATGATATTTTGTGGTGATTCAATCGATCATCAGTTAGCTGAAGTTGATTTCTGTGTCACATGTATGAGTATAGCTAGTTAGCCAGCTAATATGTATAATTCATATATAGTGTTGTACATAACTGTACTAAAACCATTTTCTTTTCCTTCTTCTCCTATTCATCCTCCTCCTCCTCCTCCTCCTTCCTCTCTTTTCTTTTCTAGTTACTCTTATTCTCAGTACTCAGTTTTGTTCTTTTTATTCTTCTTTGCAACAAACATCAAACAATTATTGATATAGCATTTGCATACTGTGAATTGGGTACACAAATTATTACTGCTTCATCCTGCATGACCAGATCCTTTCCACACAGGAACTTATCAATTAGCCTTTAGTGCACACTACAAGGCTGAAAGTTAAGCCAGACCTTTGAATCGATTGACATGACAGTGCCTAAAATGGGATATATCACTTGCAATTTGTGCAGTGATAAAACTAGAGTGGGCAGTGGTGAAAAGTTTGGGCAGTAGCTATTACTTTTAGGGTCACTGAAAATTCAGTGTTGGCCATGCAAGGCTAACTAGCTAGCTATATTCTCAACTTTTGTTCAAATCACCTGAGTCGTTCCAAAATTAAGCAAGTTACAGGCAATTACCAGGGTATGTATTTCAGGTGGAGATGAATTGCACAGAATAACTTTATTGGTTGCTTTAATAATAGAGTACGTAAATTTTTTGTTTATGTGGTTTGTTTATTATTCATTGTAGCTATGCCATTTTTGGAGTTTAGTAATAATAGCCAGACACTACCCAATGATGGAGTAGATACAGTATCAGAAGAAATTTTTATTCCAAATGGATTTCCATTTGGCCGAACTGTTCATTCCTCAGCATTTGTAAGAGAAAAAGACTACTGCTGTTGCTAGCTAGTTGTAATTACATATCTATTTTATTGTGCATGTGTATACCATACAGCGAGAATTTATTGTAACAAAAATTTTTTGTGAAACAAGCTATTTTTGAAGAAATTTTGTAATTTTTGAATATTATATTCATGACAAGATACATAGAAGGTAGCTATATGGATCCAAAAATGTGTGCTAGCTTTAATTTTTGCTAATGCATTCCAGGTTGCAAAATTAGCAAAATTAAAAGACTTGCAATAAATTCCTGCTATTCAGTATGTGTATATGTATGTGTATACTGCAGCTATGTGTGACTGTACATGCATGTACGTCAGTGTGCATACATAAATCAACCAAGAATTACCCATGACTGCATATAAACATGAAATTTCATGCATATATCTTAACATTTCATGGGTTTACTTTGTATTAATGATATTCCTTATGAATTGTGATAGCACTGAATATGTATGTATGTATGTATGTATGTATGTATGTATGTATGTATGTATGTATGTATGTATGTATGTATGTATGTATGTATGTATGTATGTATGTATGTATGTATGTATGTATGTATGTATGTATGTATGTATGTATGTATGTATGTATGTATGTATGTATGTATGTATGTATGTATGTATGTATGTATGTATGTATGTATGTATGTATGTATGTATGTATGTATGTATGTATGTATGTATGTATGTATGTATGTATGTATGTATGTATGTATGTATGTATGTATGTATGTATGTATGTATGTATGTATGTATGTATGTATGTATGTATGTATGTATGTATGTATGTATGTATGTATGTATGTATGTATGTATGTATGTATGTATGTATGTATGTATGTATGTATGTATGTATGTATGTATGTATGTATGTATGTATGTATGTATGTATGTATGTATGTATGTATGTATGTATGTATGTATGTATGTATGTATGTATGTATGTATGTATGTATGTATGTATGTATGTATGTATGTATGTATGTATGTATGTATGTATGTATGTATGTATGTATGTATGTATGTATGTATGTATGTATGTATGTATGTATGTATGTATGTATGTATGTATGTATGTATGTATGTATGTATGTATGTATGTATGTATGTATGTATGTATGTATGTATGTATGTATGTATGTATGTATGTATGTATGTATGTATGTATGTATGTATGTATGTATGTATGTATGTATGTATGTATGTATGTATGTATGTATGTATGTATGTATGTATGTATGTATGTATGTATGTATGTATGTATGTATGTATGTATGTATGTATGTATGTATGTATGTATGTATGTATGTATGTATGTATGTATGTATGTATGTATGTATGTATGTATGTATGTATGTATGTATGTATGTATGTATGTATGTATGTATGTATGTATGTATGTATGTATGTATGTATGTATGTATGTATGTATGTATGTATGTATGTATGTATGTATGTATGTATGTATGTATGTATGTATGTATGTATGTATGTATGTATGTATGTATGTATGTATGTATGTATGTATGTATGTATGTATGTATGTATGTATGTATGTATGTATGTATCATAATGCATGCAAGTATGTATGGATGAATGGATTTATTGTACATATAGGTACTGTTGTGTAGATATAATAGACTATTAATATAATAATGGATATATTTTTGTGTAGATTGGAGATAATGGAGTTATTTCATTTAGTAGACCGTTCTTTTTATATATCCCAGAAGCTTTTCCTGGTTTTGTTAACTTTGATGTTGTTGCTCCATACTGGTCAGATAATGACATTACTAGCGAGGGCAGTGTAAGATATGAAGTATTTCAATCAGGAAGCAGTTCACGTGAAGATACTGTGTTGGCCACAGTCAGCAATTTTATAAAGGAAACTATTGATGATGCATTAGCCTTCCAAGGAACTTATATGATTCTGGCAGAATGGAATGGCGTTCATCCTTGGCCTCATGGTAGTAATAGTAGTTCAAATAACTTCTCGCCTAGTCAACAGGCATTTACTGCTTTGGTATGTAAGTTTCAGGCAGTAAAATATACATAGCACAGTGGCGGATTTAGGGGGGCTAGGGGGGCTATAGCCCCCCCCTCCTTGCAACCTCAAGGAACATTATAGACTCTATGTATTGATATAAAAATGCACTAAAACACATTAATTCTTGCATTAAGTGTCATTTTACACTTTACAAAATAAAATAACCTATACCCTCAGAGGGGTTGCACCCACCACACCCCTGGTTCAATTATACATGCATTTTATTAGCCCTTTTTAAAAATCCATCAAATGTGCTCTAAATCCTTGATTTTGGTAGTTCAAAAACCAAATAGCCTATAGCTTCTGGGGGGCTGCGCCCCCCAGACCCCCTGCTTCAGAGATACACTTCTAGGTTTAGCCCCCTCCCTCAAAATATCCTAGATCCGCCCCTGTAGCAATAGCTAATACTACTGTATGTACACTACATATATACTATGCTATGAGGTAATTATGCTTTGTATTATATGCCATTCAAAATTTCATCAGATGTGTTTGCATTGTGTAACACAATTACAATTACGATTGCACTATCGACTGCTTTAATAGAATATTTCACTACTTCAAAGTGTGGCTGTAATACGTAGAACAAATTATTTAATAGGGTACATCAGTCTGATTACTGTGACATGTCCCAAAGCCATATTTTTCTGATAGCTATATAGCTATATATAGACTTTCGATTCAGCATAATGCCATAATGCAGTTTATTTCAGCTTAATTAGCTACATGCACAATATACTCTGCTGCTTTTGTTTTAATTTTCCATTGCTTTTGAAGCTTTCATGGGAGGTATTAGTTCTTCATGAGAGATATTAGCAAGTTTTGTGGTGAGATGTTTTCTATAAACAGATTGTCATGGCTAGTATCTACGTGTATAACAATCTTTGATTTATGGTATTGTTAATGATAACACTCATTTATTGTTGGAGTCTAATTAGTATAGGCTATATTTGAAAACCCAGTAATCTTAAATTTATGATCGTTATGTCACTAGTTGTGCATTAATATTGCATTTAATTAACTGACTTAATGTTTACACAGGAAGTCGTTTTCATAATTTACTTTGGTACTAGTTAGCTACATGCATGTGGACTAAAACCAAATCTTCTCTGAAATGATTTGTATACATTTGCAAGTATAGCTACTGTAACAGCTACACTAAATCATGAACTAGAATAATTGAATCATCTCTCTAGCACAAGTGTTTAATTTCACTCAGTGTGTCTGTGAACGCATATCGGTTTGCAATTTTTAATTAGATATACGTAGCTATAATTTATGCCAGGAAGTGGCCTTTACTTATAATTCTGTAGTTGTTCTATTTGATGGCATTTGTATTAAATGTCTTTTACAGACCAACACATATCAGGCAATTGTGATAACAAACCACGAAGAATCATATGCTGTTTTTACTTATAACTGCGGTGAACTTCAATGGACTGGTTTAGATACATTTCCTACCATTGGGTTCTATTCTGCTTCTGATGGAATATTTGAAAATCATCCACTAGTAGGACAATCATTTGCTAATCTAATTGCTTGTGATCCTAATCCAGATATGAATAACGTTATTTATCCAATTGGCACAGTTAACCAGCAACGACTGAGGCGAATGTGTTTAGAATGGTTTTACTCAGACTTAAATATTTATGATGAATCTTTGATTGCTACACAGGATCCATTAGCACAACCTTGTCCATGCTCTTTTTTTCAAGCTCTGTTTGATTTTAGATTTATTTTTGCAAATACTCCAAGTAAGACAAGTACTTGCTTTATTCAAAGATTTCCAAATCCAGGAGGACTTTCTCTCAGGGAATGTTGTTATTCAGTATTTGGAGCTCTGGTGACAGACACTGAAAATGGTGGCTCTTTATTGTTGTCTCCTTCATCTACTGAATCTTTGCAACAAAATAATAGAATACCTCAATCAGTGTGTTGTGCTCCTGGAGTTGGTTTGTGTAACTTGTACTACAGACGTCGTCCTCGAAATTTATGTAGATTTTATTTTCCTTTATTTTTTGGTAAGTAGCTAGCTACTTATCTTATGTATATACGTACGTATATATATGCACCACTGTATATAATTTATACAGTTTTTGCATTTGGTGATCCTCATATTACCACCCTTGATGGATTTTCTTATACTTTTAATGGGGTCGGTGAATATGTATTGGTGAGATCAGTGGACGATGATATAGAGTTTCAGGGGAGAACTACATTGGTGGAAAATTCTGAGGCAACAGCATTTTCTGCTTTTGCAATTAGGCACAATGGTACCACTGTCCAGGTAAATTATTTTGTTATCATTCATAGATAAGTTTACATACGTACCTGTATATACGTATGTGACTGGATTTTGGAAAACAGTGTAATTCGGTGTATCACTGCTTTTTATGCATACATAAATTAATTCAGTCTTGAACATTTTTAGGAAATTCAGCTACGAATTCCACATACGTACGTGGTAATTATGAAATATTAATACTGATCATGTGGTAGTGATAAATATAACCAAATACCGTACGGTGCAAAATTTTGATGGTGGAAATTTTTGACGAATTGGCAGTCAGGAAAAAATTGACAAGTAAACTTAGACAAATTGTATCAACCTTAGCTACGTACATGCAAACAGTTATTGAGAAGAAAACTTTGAATGATAAAATTTTAACAAATTGCAAAATTTGTCAAATTCGTCAATATAATTATTCCCCATCTAAAATTTTGTGCCGTACGGTACAAATGTCAAATCCAGTCACATATGCATATGTAAATATACTAGTAAGTAGGCACGTATATTTGATTACATAGATATCTTCCAGCATTAATGGAGGATTCACTGTATTAGTTGATAGTATTGATAAATCATTTAATTTAACGACAAATGGTTCCAACATTCAAATGTCTTCATATGCACTCGAAAGACTTGCTAATGATTCACTGCGATTGTCATTTTCATCTGGAGTTACATTGACTACTAATATTACTAATGGAATGTTTAATTTTGTCTTAAATCTCCCTCCAACATTGAATGGTTCAATGGAAGGATTATTGGGAACACTCAATAATAATACTTCAGATGATCTCATTTTTAGAAATGGAACTTTGTTACCAACCACATCAAGTGATGCTGAAAAACACACATTTGGACAATCATGTAAGTTTAAAAACTAGCAATATAGCTAAGTATGTAGCTAGCTTCATGGTTGCTCTTGTCTTTAGGGCAAATAAACGAGACAGAAGGAATATTTGTATATGCGCAAGGGCAAACCGTAGACACTTTTTCAGACCCTGATCACACTCCACCATTTTTGGATGAAATAAGAGCTATTTTGGAAGTAAATAACACACTTACTAACATTTGTGGAAACATTACACAATGTTTGTTTGATTTTGGTCAAACTGGCAATGAGGCTGTAGGAATGGCTACCATGGATTTTATGCAAGAAGCAATGGAAGGGATTATTATGTCAGGTAGGAATTTAACACTATAGCTACAGATAAAAACTCATGCATTTTCTTTACACAGAAAGTTTTCCTCCTAGCATATCAGCTCCAGACATGTTTATGGCCACTGTTGAAATAGATTCAATCTATACATTTAATGTTACTGGAAGTGTAAATGTGAATGTTATCATCAATGGACAAAACACTTTACCACCAAATACTAATTTTAATAGAAGTGGTGATACCTTTACACTTACATGGAACCCAGTTAACACAAATGAAGAATTTAATGTAACAATCATTGCAATTGCTGAACAGGATGTTAGTTCGATATTTAGTCCTCGTGTTCAATTGTGTGGCTGTATAAATGGAGGAAACTGCATTGAAGATGGTGTGCTAAATCTTGAACCATCATTTGTTATCTTAAACTGTGACTGTCCAGCAGGTATAGCTATATACTATGTTTTGTTTAGTTTTAAATCATACCATATATAGCATATGATGGACAATTTTGTGAGAATGATGCTGATGGTTGTTCTGCAATATCTTGTCTTGAAGGACAACTTTGTATGGACTTTCTTGCTCCAATGGCTGGTGCCATGTGTGCTTGTCCTGGCGGATACCTTTTCATAGCTTCTAAATGTATTGGTAAGATTTACAATGCTACACTAAATCTACATGTCAGCTATATTAGAGTTTTGTCAGTTGCTAGCTAGCTAGCTATTTACTAATCATTTTGTATTGTTGATAATTAGATATTGACGAGTGTGATTCAACCCATAATTGTACTGAATTGCAAACTTGTACAAATACACCTGGAAGCTTTGAGTGCTCTTGCCGCCCTGGTTATGATGATTCTTTGACATCACCACTACGTTGTGAAGGTATTGTTAATAGCTATGTATTATACGTAGCTAGTTATAGCCTAAATTTTTGAAGGTGAAACTTTTCATACGTAGATTTCATGGATTTTTTAACTTAAATTTTTGTCTCATGAAAAATTTATCCATATAACTGTAATTCACAGTTCCATGAAAAATTTTATCCCCTAAGCTATATGGTACATGTGTAGTGACTGTATCAACACAATTTTTCACTATTCAGATTATTATTTCCCTCTAGATATTAATGAATGTGATGAAGGACGAGATGGGTGTCACCAGATTTGTACCAACACAGACGGATCATTTGAATGCAGCTGCCAGTCTGAATTTGTATTACAATCTGATCAAAGAACATGCAGTGGTATTTTGAGTATAACGGTTTAGCTTAATGTGATGAATTTAATAATACTTTGTAGTTTCTGCAAATTCAACATGTCAATCAAGCAACAACATATGTGTACAAGTGTGCTTTGTGGATAGCGTAACTATGCAAGAGACCTGCAGTTGCCTCCCTGGATACCAATTAGATTCTGACAATACAAGCTGCTCTGGTAAAATGACTAGCTACTTCTTTGCTATAGTTGAATCATGTTTTTACAGACATTAATGAATGTGACATTAATAATGGTGGATGCAGTCAGAATTGTACCAATACAGTAGGTGGCTTTTCTTGCTCTTGTAATAACAATTTTACCCTGGATGAAGATAACAGGACTTGCAATGGTAATTTGTTACCATATAACATGCTAACAACATCTAATACTATAATTATGCAAATTTTTAGATATCAATGAATGCCAAGATCCAACTCTACTAATGTTTCTCTGCCCAAATACTTTTCTGTGCAGCAATCTTGTAGGTGGATATGAATGTGTTTGTCCATCTGGTACAGAGCTAGATCCAGATGGACTGATATGTGGTAAGATCATCAAAATTAATTACGTAGTACATTCCTTGATATACCATATGATGACTATTATAAGATCTAGCAAGCTATTGATTCTGTATGTACATACACATTCATTACTTATTATAATTTCTGAATTGTATCAGCTTGTAAGCTATCTTCATTATGTTGCCTTAGTGGTAATTGTTGCACCATCACCCACCATAAGCAGTAGTGTCATTAGCGTCACTCCGAATGTTACAGCAGAAAACCCTGACTCACAATCTGATGGTCTTTCTGGTGGAGAAATTGCTGCAATTGTTATTGGCTCTGTGTTGGGTGCTGCCCTTGTGCTGACAATCATTGTTGTTACTGCACTCTGGTATGCAGTATAATATGCTACATACATGTACAATGTTGCTAATACTATTGGCAAGCAGTATATTAGAATAGTAGATAAGATATAAATGCAGCATAAATTAAACTTTATAATCCATATTTTCATATCACACAACATACATAGCTACATAGTAATGATTCTTTTACAGGATAAATCATCGACGTAAATCAAAATCAGTAGATCTTAATCCTGGACAAACAACTAGGGGTAGAGGTTCTTTGCGAAGAAGATACGCCCCCTCATTTGTTATAGCACAAGACGAATGATAAAAGGAGGCACCTAATGTTGCTATTTTATCATATACATCTGTAACTATAATAGTAATATAGCTACACATTTAAAATACAATGTGCATTTCACACTGTACACATTATAGCCATAGCTAGCTACTTTTATACCATATATATGTAGTTGTATGACAGCAGCTGACTGGTTACCAGCTGTTCATGTAGTTTTACATTATCAGATGAAAATATATTAATAGATAAAAATTTGTTTGTTATACATTATTGCATTGTGTATAATACAGTACAATAGCAACAGCTTGGCTGAAGAATCAAATTTTAGTTCCATTAAAGTATGAGGACATCAAGTGGAACACAAGATAACTTCTTTAATCTCACAACATGTGAGATGGTATTAATTGAGTTGACCTCAACTGTTGGTGTTATGGTAAGAGGAGCAACCAGCATGCAAGTGAAGATCTCTTTATCATCTGTAGGCTGTACCGGAGCCTATTAAAAACACATCATCATTGCAGAGAAAATATCTCAGATTTACTTGTAAGATATGCTCATTCATCTTATTTGTCTTCTCCAATGGAGTCTGTTAAAAATACAACATCATCGAGGAGTAAATAAATTTTAGATACAAAAAATTACCTGTAAGACATACTCATTCAACTTATCTGTCTTCTCCACTGGATTATCATCACATACTATAGGTGTCTGTTAACACTATCACTTACATATGGATTATTACATGCAGTAGCTTACACATTCTAAGTTAAAATCAGCTACTTTTCTATCCTTGTCTCTCTGAATTGGAGTGCTTGTGGTCGGCAAAACAAAACAGTTACTAGGTGATGGGGAAATAGTCTACAAAATGAAGAACGCTACATAAAAGTTCCTATATGCATAGTAAAAATTTATTATATATATCTATTCTGTAACAAATTTAAGATACATGCATAGGGAAGCTCTGACTAAACACAGTTGAATATATGTGTGCATGTACATCAGGGTTAAAACTGGGTCATAATCATGGTGACCCGGAGATCTGCTGATGCTAGACCCAGTGACCTGGATGTGACCCAGCTTAAAATTTTTAGAATTAAAACTTGAAATCTACAGAATAAATACATAACTATTATGAAGTACTGTAACATTAATGATTGATACTCTCTAATAGAACAGTCACCAGTATTATTTGTGACTGCTATATTGAAGAGTATTACAAAACCAGGTCAATCTGGATTCTTCGAGCTAGACTCGGTAACCTGAAAGACCCGGAAAAAAGAGATCCATCTGACCCAGATATGTGGATTGACCTGACTTGGTTTTAGATGTATATGAATGTCATGAAATAAAACTAACGTCAACAAAGAATGGAAAACAATCGGCTTTGGCGTTCTCATGTTCTTTATTAGAAAGCAATGATGAAATAGCATCTTGATCAACTAATGAAAAATGCATATTATATGTACCTGTGCATCATACAATAAAAATTATGCTTAGGGGGTAGGGATATTCTTCAAACATGTTTGACAAAACAAAAAATTAAATTATTGCAATTTCTGACTGCTCTATTAGAGTTATATATACCCAGGTTGCTAGGAGCAACAGTTAAGTTTGTGCGTGAAACAATTAGAGTTATGAATGTAATTAACACAACATGCAGTTAAAGTTACATGTTACATACATAAGCATATGTCAGATTAATGAAATCATGTAGGTATGTACAGTAGCTATGTAGTTAAGTAGACTAAATAAATAGTGGAACATTATTATTTATTCACAAACATAGCTAACTGTTGCTCCTAGTAAATTGCAATCTGTTTGTAGGTACGGCCAATATATAAAGTTACCCTTCCAAGTTTGAATATAGTGGCATTATATTGATATGTCATAAGGTAAGAATCAAGGTTTTTCTATGAGGACGGGGTCCCTTTAGCTACACAGAATAAACCATTTTTAATGATGTCATATTATGTTATAGAAGGGTACTTTAGACGTCCATGTACCTACAATTAATATATAAATCCACTACAAACCAACTGCTTTAATGGAATAATTTTGGCTGTTCTATTAGAGTATACACCTGTAACCTTTCCCTATCCTCATAGTTTGCTTACCATTAGTACAAACACTCCATTGTCTACATTCATATAATCAATATATTATTCAACAAACTTGTGATTGGCTGTTCTTTGTCCTTGTGTTTATGCTGTAGGTTCTCTTGAATATCACCTTTTTGATCAAGCACTTTATCTGCAGCATTCAAATGATTCAATGTACCTCTATCATCATTATGTTTGGAACTTTTATTGCATCCAGTGACTTGTTTTACTAGGTCCTAACACAAACCAACTAAGTATCATATCATACACCATTGCTTTACCATTTCTTGATTCTTTTCCTTTAACAATCGTTGCAGACCACCTCTCCTGTAAATAAAAGAAACAATAGATTGATGTATCATTTAATGATGGCATGTATATGCAATAGAACATTACTCTACAATATCACACTTTGTTGTTGTCTAAATAGATAATCATGTACGTATTAACAAGGATTTAAAGTGACTATATGTACACGTACGTATGTATAGATACGTAGCACTAAAGTCTAATGTATGTATGCACCTAGATATATTGGAAACTTATATATGGCTATCAAGGTGTCATAACTTTAAGAATTACTAATGCCTTATACAGTCCACTCATATAACACATCAATAAAGGCGATAATATTATTATTATTATTATTATTATTATTATTAGTTGTTGTAAACATTTTCTTTATATGGCGTCAGCAGAAAATTTGCATGTCAGTAGAAAGTAGGCCATAACCTCAGGATGCTAGCTTCTACAAATTTTAAACAAACATCAATCTATTCCATATTGAACAGCGATTCTTTTAAGCTATATTAAGTGGTTGTATGTTTAATACTTCGACAGTTACGTACTATTGTAAAACAGCAAATGGAGGCTTCTTCTTGGCAGCCATTTGCTCTTCACATTTTCATTTGTGAATTCCATTTAGAGGAGGCTTCGGTTGCTAGAGTGAAGGTTTGTTTAGCTTGAAATCTGCATAAATCGATTCGCTGAAGCATAATGAATCCTTTAAACTTTATTTGAGCTTCACAGAAGCAACGCAGTGGTTTTTATGAGGCCATTTGTAATTGCATGTCATCATGGCACTGACAGCGATTTAACATATTTTTGCATGTCAGTAGAAAATAGGCCATAACTTCTATATGCCAGCTCGTATAAAGCTGAAACAAAAATCATTGTATTCCTTACAAAACAGTGATTTGTGTAATCTAAATTGCAATGCTGTTGCTTAAATGCTTTGATAATTACAGGCTCTTGTATTCATTTCGTTTTCAAAATGAAGGCAAAATGGCGTCATTTTTGAACAAACTGAAATATCTCAATAATCAAAGCGTCCTTTGCCAAATCCATTGTATCGATTTCTTCTTTCAACAAGACCTTTTATTTGGTGGTATTCCCATAAAGATACTCCTTGTAGTTTTTTAGTATGAATTAATTAATTAATTATTTAATTATTTATTTATGAGATTATTATCCTTTATAATTGGTTATGTAATTATAGTGGACTTACATACAGACAACTAACCTTTTAGTTCTCCTGTAGTTAGCACCTGTTAAGAAACACATCAGCAATCAAAACAGAGTCTACTATACACGCACTATTAAAAATCATGGTTTTCTTCAACCACTAAGATTTTTACGTGTGACAGATGCATACAATCCATGATCACAAAAGTTACTTGTGCAAAATTTTTTCTCCGATCTGAAAGTTTTATTGCATATGGTAGCAATGAAAAAATTATGTGTACATAATGCATGGTAATATATTTATTTAGTCCCAAATCTGTTTCTTTATTACAACTTCTATTTGCAAAATAAATTAACATTTAAAGATATACATATTCATCATTTAAGACGACTATTACACACACGCAACAATTTAAACACTGGTGTATTAGTTATACCTTTTCGTTTGCTCTTCACTGTATTAGTAATCACCTTTAGTGTACTCCTTTGCCTAATAATAAATGATATTCTTTCTCACTGAAGTTCGCCTCGGACTCATGTAATAACAAAGATATCTTACTCCTACTGTGATATAACTATAACATAAATTAATACACACATAATACACAGCTTAGCTATGCAAGATGCTAGTATATAAACACAATAATTATGTATGCTTATACAATCATATATAACAATACACTACAGGTACATATGTGAATAGTTTACTGATACTATAACAAATTTAAAAGGGGTATGGCTCCCAAAAAAGTAATATGTACATACGTAGCAAGTAGATATACGTAGCTATCACATACTAGCTGGCATTTGTTATTGCATGTGTTTGCTTTAACACAATTGCAGCTGGGTAGCTATAGCTACCTACATACACAACTATAACAAAAATACATTCTCTAACATCGCAATAGATGATCAGTAAAACTTTCATTGTACGTTTTTTATTAGCCTATGCTGTAATGGCTGGGATGCAAATTACAGTACCTGCACCTACTGCAGTGTAGATGCGGGTATACTGGATGAAATTAACCTTGCCAGCGTTTGCATTTGCCTATTCTGAAAAGCTTAATCCCCTATGAGGCTGACCAGTACCCTCGTGGAGTGTTGTGCATTTGTTATGTTATTGTGTATATACAAGTTTTTGGGTAAAGCAAATTGTAAGATTTGTTATGGGGATGCATAAAATTTAGGGTTGGGCGATAACAGAAATTCCATGTCACAATATATCATGAGAGTAATTATCACGATAATCGATATTATCATGATATCATTTCAGCTAGCAGTACAGTATGACAAGCACTAAAATTGTGAACATAGGATTGAAATATTTTACTGGTGATATAAAATTTGTACATTTTTGAGCAATGAATGTCACGATAATCACGGTATTGATGATAAATATTGTGCTGCCGATATTACGATACTGAAAATTTCTCTTCGATATCGATTATCGTGACACTTTAATATCACGATATACGATAATATCGTAATATTGCCCAACTCTAATAAAATTTAGATGCCATGTTCAGTTTTCGTGTCATTTAACTACTTTATATTAAGTACTATCATGCTTACTGCTTAATGATACATTACCACAAGAGTAGCTGTAACTTAACCTTTTTTCTTTAGTGCCTACATTTAACAGTTTTTTGCCTGTAAACAGAATTATAAATTAAATACAAATGTATAAACAAAACACTGGGTTTGTTGATCATCATACCATTAAGAAAAAGCTTTTCATAATCTACTTCAACAGTTCGAAGATGTCGTTTTAATTGAATTGGCTTCTGTTTTGCATAAGTTCTAATTTTCTTATTATCTGGAAGCTCATTAATAAAAAGTTCACTGTAGAAACACAACAAGGAAATACAAATACCATCACAAAATGTTCTTAAAATGTAAGCCTGCCAACTAAAATCTAAACAACCCAACTTGACAAAATCTTTTTGTAAGGACAAATTACTGGCACCTGCTAATTAATTGTTTAACCACCGGCATTTATTTGTCAGCTGTTTGTCGTCGTTAAAGGGCTTCTCTTATCAGACTATGGCAGGCGAAAACAAAATTTTATCTTATAATGTGGCTTACATTTCACTTGTCATTTTTCAGTCCAAGGTGCTCATGGAGACGTAACTTCACGCGCGAATTCGGTTTCTGCGGGTTTGAATTCGAACCAATCACTCGCCAATCACTTCAGTCCGAGTCGTCTTCCCGGGTCTTGCACGAAAGCTTCCATACACTAGTCAAGAGTTAGAAACCTTCTTCTGCATGCGTCATAGACCCGGTTTCCTTAAAGATAGACCGAGACAGACTAAATTAACAACCAAAAGTTCCATGGGTCACCGGAAATTAGAAGTGAACGGGATTAGCCGATTTTTCCAGCTGTCCACGTAGCTATTATCGGCTATTACCGGCTATTACATTTACTGTTCGATGTACGTGACGCAGTTTTCATCAGCACTACCAGTATTGTCCCATTCAGTTGTTATTTGACTGAATATTCTAATAAAACAGTCAACTACCGGTAGCTATATATATATGGTTGCTCTATTAGAGTATATAATATTTTGCTATTGTACTCCAGTCTCTTCAATACCCTGTGGCTTGCTGTAGTGACCTTGACCTTAATATGTTAATATATACCGTAGCTATTTTCTGTATAGGTCTTCATTTAATGGTATTTACGTAATCAGTATAGTATAACTATTATTTCTAAGCTGGTGTTAATGTTAATGTAGCTAAGTACTAGCTAACCTTTATCTATAAGTGCACTTTAATTATTTCTATTGTAGTAGCTAATGGATGTTTTTACTGTATGCACCATTGTAAAACTATAGCTAACTATAAATACCCCTGCATTTGTGTTGTACAGTTAGTTCTTGTCATAAGCTATTATCTGTGGTGCTCACGATATTACACTTACTCTGTACGAATCTTGAATGTTTGCTACTAGTATATGGTAATCATATATATTTTGCCTATCTGGCTTTATCAGATTAAAATATGTACCTGTAGTTCATGCATGATCACATGCAAATCAGTCATGTCACTAGTATAGCTATACGGGTTAAGTCACAGGCACACCAACACATGTGTACAATAGTTATTTGAAGTGAAAGATCACTCTGGATGCCGTCATTTCAAACATATAGCTAGCTAACTTGCATTTTCTGGGCCGGAGACGTTATTCTGGCCCTAGGTCCCTCATAACTAAAGCTGCTACATAATTGCAAGACACGCAGGTGCCTATAAATTACTGTTATGCCTCAGGTCCCCCTATAAACTGGCCTGAATAATCAACTCATATAGCAATGTTATATGTATCTATACTTATACTGTGGATGCATGACTATACAATCATTATTTATTTCTTGCAAATAACTTGAAGACAAAACTTCATATAGGGTATAACTCGTAAAAAGATAACGAGTCATTAAGCTCTACATAAAAACTGTTATATCTATAGCTATATACCTAGTGGGGGTATATGCATATGCGAACAAATAACATATACAAAACTAATAAAAAGCAATTAGCTAATCAGTAATACTGTAACATGCAGTTGTTAATCATAAGCTTCCTTTACTTTTAATAATTGGTGCTTGCTGTTTTCTGCTGGAGCCATCTTCTTAGGAGTTACTTTGACAGGCACATCAGATTTCTTCTTAGCATATAACCTGTTACAAGATGATTGCAGTATTTTACTGTAAGATATTTGCTATACTGTATACATTCTGTATGCAGGTATATTATACATATTTCAACATGCTTAGCTGAAAGAGGTTTAATTTTGGTGAAGAAGTAGCTAACAATGGGGAATTTGGTGATGCTTACATGGGATTCTGTAAGGTTGAAGGGCTTGCACAACTTACTGAATGTTGTAAACTCAAATGTATACCCATTCATATTTTTTACATACTTTCAGTTGGTCAGGAGCTATTATAGCACCACAAAAAGCAGGGAAACTATTGTGAGCAAAGGTAGTCAGTAATGTAGTATTTAGGGAAAACTTTCGTCAATCTTGTAAAATCTGTGAAAACCATGAAAGTTTTCTCTTGTGAAACTTTGTACCTTTTGGTAATTATATTAATTATAATTATTATTATAATTGACCATTAATCCATTAATTATGTAGCTAGCTATTTGTACAAGAAACAAAATATTAATAATTATGTAGTTAGCCATGGCTGATTTGGATAGAAATTTACGGGGTCATATTTAATTATATTGGAAAAAATCAGCTGTGTTCACACTGAAGAAATTACCTCTGCACATCGCTTGGCTAAGGTGACTCAGTTTGCTTTTGTGAATGGCCTAGCTGTTTTTAAATCATGTCATTCGATTTAGAATCATGTGAATGCAATTTAGTTTTGCTCCTACTATATTGCAATGATGATGAAGTTATGGCCGATTTTCTTCATGAATACCAGTGAAAAGGATGAATGGTTCTTTTGTACCTTTGAGCCTACCTGATGATAGCTGCTTTTATCGCAGTTATCTGATGATACAACCAATTGCAATAGGGGATAAATTGGCTGTGTGCATGGGCATGACTGTATCACTAGTGCTTAGCAGGACTGTACAGCTATTATATAGTACTGGCCTCTTGTGGTTA
The DNA here is from genome assembly GCA_963930835.1 of Spongia lamella. NCBI lineage: Eukaryota > Metazoa > Porifera > Demospongiae > Dictyoceratida > Spongiidae > Spongia > Spongia lamella. The sequence continues at coordinate 8,456,996 of OZ005751.1, read as the reverse complement.
CTTTTGTTGGTCATGTAAAAGCTAACTGTACATGTAGATATTTTTGGTACTAAACTATATACCACAGTTGCTTTGCACGGTCTGTCTACCCTTAAGGGATTACAAAGTAAATAACTCATTATGCGCTATACGTGTTTACTAGTGGTTAACAAGTTTTTAGGCAATTATCTTTTGAGATGCTAGTGTAAAAACGTCAAAGAAACTAAGTAATAATGGAATCTTGGCTGATACTTTAATCAAATGAAACAACTCACCACAGTTGCCATTGCTACGTATATTAATAAATCATGTGCGTGTGTACGTACGTATATATGCATGTATACGTGCTAACCATATCAATATTCCAATAGCTATTATGGAAACAAGCACAGCCACCAATACACCAACTACAATGCCAACAACAGCTCCAGTGGCAAGCCCACTATCTGATTCTTCAGGAGCCAGAGTAATAGTAGGTAGTGGAGCCGATTGTGGTGGAGTTGTAAACAATCTTGTTGGTGTTATTACTATCACTGTAATTAAAAGAATAACAATAACAGCAACAATAATATACGTATGTACAAAGCTGATATTATTAAGTATGACAGTATTTAATAGTAGTTAGGGATCACTATGAAAAAGTATGACTTCCAAAATTTTGTGTACTTTAAAAGCATGGCTTACAATAAGCTTTACCCTAATATCTTGACTGAAATGCTGAAATGCATTGGTACCACGTAATAATCATGTACCTTTGTTAAATGCATCAAAAGTTCCATAATTTGGTCTGTAGTGAATATTAAAGATTTTGTAATCCACCCGTGTTTTGTCTATGTAGCAGCCTGCCTGTCAGCCTGCCAGCGGCGGAGGAACCTATTCAGAACTGAGGGGTATCCTTGGTGGCACAACAATAATCTTTGTTGTGGGAAAAAGCTACGTACACAGCGCAACTGGGTATTATGGCAGGCAGCATAGGTGGTGAAAAGGGGAGCTAGGCTTCCTACTTTTACTGTCACTCCATAGAAAGTAGTTTTCTCCATACAAGAATTTGAATAGCAGACATCAGAAAAATTTGCTCAGGCACTGATAATTTACTCCATTCAAAAACATCCTGTATAATGAGGCCCATGCAAAAATTGCCAAATTGTATCAGCTTCACTGCTTGGGCCTACACTTGTATTGACTGGACCTACATCCTAGCAGGCACAGGCTTGGCTATGCCGCTGGTGAACAAATATAGTTAGTAACTTGACTCATGTAAAAAGTCATGTATTTTACTAGTAAATAACTTACAGATACAATCAGTTCCGTTGCTCATAGTTCCATCAGGACAGCCACAACTATAACTACCATCCATATTGTTACATATTAAATCAGAAGCACATGGACCTGATAAACATTCATCAATATCTATACACAAAATGTACAGTAGTAAACAATTGATAATTTTCAACACATGTATATACATACCATTACAAATCCTGCCATTCTCATCTAACTCATATCCATTGTTACATGAACATGTAAAGGAGCCATCAGTGTTAGTACAGTTTTGCTGACAAGGAGTTTTAGTACACTCATCAATATCTGACAAACAATAATGTACTTGTAATGAGAGAACTATGATATGGTATCATACCTGAACAAGTGACATTATCTATATCTAACTGGTATCCAGGCATACAAAAACAAGTTTCTCTTCCACTAATGTTGGCACAGGATGTACAGTCATTCACAGTACCACAGGGAACCTCAGCTACATAAATAAAGAATGTACATATATAGCAGGATAGCAGTAGATATGTATATTCGAAATTGCAAACGACTACAAAAATATGATATACGTATATTGTCTGTATTAAAACTACAAGCTTATTAATTATTCCACTAGTTACCTTCACATGTTCTATTATCTGCTGCTAACACAAATCCTGTGTTACAACTGCAGTTGTATGATCCTTCAGTGTTATTACAGTTCTGATGACAATCATTGTATCCCTCACACTCATTGATATCTAGAATGCAGTGTGTTTACTTGGTAGAGACAACTAAAATGCTTAAGATAGTACGTACCTTCACACTGTGTAGCATTAGCAGTGATTTCTCGGTAGCCATCATAACAATCACACTCATAACTACCAGGAGTATTAATACACTGTTGAGTACAATCATTAGTTGATCTGTTGGCACACTCATCAATGTCTAATGCAGAAAATTACAATACATGGCTAGCTATTTATGTACATGACTTTGTACTAACCGATGCATTTTGAATCATTACCAGGGGCATAGCCATCAGGACAAGCACATTCTGCTCCAACAAGTGGTGCAGGGTAGTCATAGCACTGTTGTCCTTCAAGGCATGATACTGTGTCACATCCATCAGCATCATTCTGACAGAATTCTCCATCATACCCTTACAACACAAAGTATAAGTACAAAAAAATATTATATGTACGTATGTATGTAGAATTAATAAAAGTGCTTGGAAGATTTACAATATCCATTTGTTATACATAGCAGAGTGTTGTATGGCTAATACAGCATGAGGTATGTATGTAAGTCAAGTGACAAATACAGCATGAGGCGTAGCTGAGTGTTTCATACAACACGAGTATGTACAGTGCTTTAAATGATTTATCATTTTGCCCAGAATCATTAGCCCTTGTGTTAGCTTCAAAGTGGCAATAGATTTAATAAAACATTTTGTTTGTAAAAATCTGTATTGATGCATGTGTTTGCGTTACATAAGTGCGTTGAATAGAATAGTGCACTGCAACCAAAAGGCCTACAGTACTATACTATATGGACTAACATTGAGGGGACTACAAATTACGTTGTTTACTGATATGTTGTTTTTGTGGTCTGAGACAATCCCTCCCTGAATTAAGTGTTTGACACCTTTTGGACAGCTCACAGTATACGCATGCTGTATTTGCTAACCACTGTACTCTACACGTATTTGCCAATTACTGTACTGTATTTTATATACAGAACCCTTGCTTCTTTATGGAAAAACAATATAATTTTGGTTTGATCCTCCCATGCAAAACACAATAAATGTAGTTATATTTTTATAAATAAAATTTGTACGTAAAATACATTTTGTATGTATTGATCCATTGGAAACACAAAATAGCTAAAATGAAGCAGATTAATATTCTGTTAGCATAAAACACACTAAGCAATAGCAAGTACATATCTAGAGACTTCCCAACTGACTTAAAATCACTACTATATGGTTTTTGATTTCTACATCCCTTTATATATGTACATACATATGTACCTTCTGGACATTCGCAATTTAAAATTATGAAACTAAAATCATTGGCCAGTAAACCATCAGTAGTGCAGTTGCCTCCATTCTCACAAGCACATAACTGAACAACTGGGTTATGGAATGATGAAATGTTTTCCAAATTTGGATCCATAGCAATTATAGTCAAATTTAGTACAGATGTATTATCAGCTGGTGTCCATGTTATTGTGTAACTGTCACCATCAGCTGGATTGTTCAGTTGTACACCACTGGGTAATGTTTCCTCTCCTTCATGTAGTATGATCACATTGATATTCTGACTTTCACTACTGACTGTAAATGTGTAAACAGATTCCTCCCCAACAGTAGCCATGAATGTTTCTGGTGCAGTTATGTTTGGAGGAAAGCTGACTATAATTTTTATAAACGCAATAACATGTTAGCTTTTGCAACCATACAATTTACTTACATGCTTCTTGTATTTCTGCCTCTGCTTCACTTTCAACTGTCATTGCAGCCATACCAACCTCAATATTTCCAGTTTGATCAAAATCAAATAAACACTCCACATTGTTACCACAAACAGCCATTAAAGTTGAGTTTCCCATTAAACCGGTTACTATTTCATCCAGGAATGGAGGAATATGGCTTGTATTAGAAAAGGAAGTCACATTTTCAGAAGGTTCATATGTAAAATTGCTTTCTGCTTCAGTAATCTGCCCTAAAGTATGTACAGAAGTAATCTGGTACATATGTATTGGTTTACTGTATATGAACACAAATTCAGTCATAAATAATTGCAGATTTGTGGTGAATTCCATGCATGCAGCTTCTTGCCTTCTTGAGATAGAATGAATTAAATAATTATGAGTGGAAGCTGGACTGAGTATTGTGAAATCCAGATACAAATATAAGTTTAAGCTTCATGCTTTTTCATGGTTGCTACAAACTAGTACATATGTGCACTGTGGCCTTATACTGGACTTCTGATGATTATATATGCATACCAATCAAACCCTCCTGCCTACAATACAACCAGTTACATTATCACACATAGCTATAGAACTTTTGTACTACATAGTTATATCTCATGTACTATTCACACATGATGTAATTATGAAGTACATAAAGGCTAATATACGTATATAACTGGACACAGGAGGGTTTGATTGGCATGCATACGTATATAACAAAGCCCAGTGCAAGACATACATATGCATGTGTAACTATGGATATTTTTGTTAAGGACACATTTACATCAATGGCTTACATGATTGTCCAAACTGATGAATTTCTCTATCAGATGATGAATTGGATATCATAGTTCCGTTACGAAATACAAACTCATCAGAATCATCATTATTATAATTACCCAGTAAACCAGAAGTGGTTCCTACAAAAGATGATGGAACTTCTAAAGTATACACTAACAGTCCAGCAGTATAGTTGATAGTAATTCCTACTCCTGATGGAAATGATACTGTAATGGAATCATTGCTGCTTCGTTCAATGAAAGTTGATGATATTGTTGTATTGTCACCAACTGAAGTAAAGTTGTCTGACATATCAGTTCCGTTAAGCTTTACAGTAAATAATCCAGTGCTTAGATTAGCACCAACCTGTTCACAAAGAATAAACGGCTTATGATCACATGCGTATGTACATGCATAGCTACGTATGTATACTATCATAAAAAACTAATTATTTAATGAAAGGCACTAAGGTACTAACCCTTAGCATGTGCCATGCGCCACGCGATAATTATGATTTATAGCAGCGCTTAGTAACCTTAGGGATTTTATTAAGTGTTTATTAATCTATAATCAACTCCAAGATAAGAGTGAATTTCACAAAACCGCTCAATTTAAAGTTAATAAAGTTTTGTGTACTTCAAGTAGGAGCATATTTCAAGTGTTATAGTAGCGTCAGTTTCCAGATGTTAATTGGACAGAAAAGTGAGTACTGTAGCCATTCTGCGCATACGCTAAGGGTTAATTAGTAACAATACAGCTAGAAGACTTAAGGGCACTTACGCTCAAAGTATAATCCTCAGTACCGTATAGATACAGTAAATAAAAGCATAATTATTACCAAGATTATTTCAATTCAATAATTACATATGTACCTCAACAATATCAACATTCTCTCTTAAAGCAAAAGCAGAAAACACAGTAGCAGCAGAGTTAGTGGCCAGTTGAGTTCTTCCTTGAAATTCAAAATTGTTAGCATTTTCCCTTAACAACACATACTCTCCCAATCCATTGAATGTGTATCTACGTCCATCAATTGTAGTAATGTGTGGATCACCCCATCCCCAAGCTACAGTTGCAAAACATAAACATGTAAATAAAATTTCATTTATAAAAAAGAGTAGGGATCGTAACAAAAAGTAATGAAACAAATACCTAGCAAATAGCTATGTAGCTTGATATCATTTATCACCCAGAATTTGTACTGCATGTGTCAGCTCAAATAGAATTAGAACTGGGTTAGTTACATACATACATAGCTACATATGTAGCTACAACACAAAAATTTTTTTCCATAATGCATTTTGCATGCCTGATATATACGTAGTTACATGCGGCTTTTCAAGGTGTTCATTATTGCATGTTAACACCTTGTATGGAATGTTATGTAGCTACATGTGACACGCTCCAATTGACATTTTTCTGTACCATCATAAAGAAGAAAGAAGAGCGAAGGAGACACCGAGACACCATGGGACAGTGAATAAGCTTTCTTCAGAACAAAATTTCTTTGATGACATGAAAATAACCATTGTGGTAAGAAAAATAGAGCAGCCTGTAGGCCTAATGCTATCAGGTCTTATGGCAGGCAGGTAGGCAGGCATGCAGGCTGGCAAACTGGAAGGCAAATGAAATACAGGTGAAATTTGAAATTTTAGTTTTCCACGGATTAAAATATTCAAAAGATACACAACAGTCCAATGCATTTAGTCAGCTTGTCCTATTGTGAAGTATGTTGAGCACAAAATTTATTTAACACCATAAATTTTTGCAATGATCTACAGTTGTATATGCGTAGCTACGTATATGGTGAAAAATTGATTTGAGTAAGCCACAAAATTAAAATCTTTACTAACAACAAAGCCCAATTTTTGTCATATTCCAATGTCTACTTAATTTCTTACCATATATGCAGTAGATTGGTTTTTATTATATAATGATCAGAAAAGTTGTGATAAAGTTACGTAGCTAGTACAAATATAGTGTATATAAGTGCAGATAAATTAATATACATACTTCTACGTTGAGGGACATATCCTGCACAACTTCTTGGTGGTCTTCTCTCATGATAGAGTTTACAATAACCTACAGCACTTAGACAGCATAGCTCTTGAGGGTTCCTATCATACTCAATGTAGTTGGGATAATTTACTGTGTACGACCACCAAGGATGATATCTGAGTAGTCCACCACTGCTTCTTCCTTGAAGAATAAGTGCACCACTAAGGAAACCGCGAGTTCTTGAGTAACAACATTCTTGTGCTCCACCTAATGCATTAGGGAATCTCTCTATGAAGCAAAATGAATCATCTTTGCTAGTAAAATACCAAAACCTTCGATCCCGCCATGCTTGACGTGACGTACAGGGACATGCAATTTGATTGTCACTAAACAAGGAAATGCTTGCACTACTCTCATATGATCTAATATCAGAATAATACCAAGACAAGCACTGGGCCTGGAGTTGCTTAATTGTATCTGGGTCAGGACTTATCTTGTATACAATATTGATATACTGGCTATTGATATTAGTACAGTCAATTCGATTAGCTTCTTCATGAGCAGTTAAAGGATGATTAGCAAAAAGAACTCCTCCTGCATTATATCCAATGGTTGGGTACCTCCACAAACCACTCCATTGTATCAAGTCACACATGTACGTAAAAATAGCATAAGATTCTTTGCCATCAGTTATCACTAACGCTTGATATGTATTTTCCTAAAAATTGTAAGTAGTACGTAGTGTTTATCATTAATTTATATCTAACTACAATACTATTAAACTTATCACAGCAAAAGAGATTCTTATTGAAAAATTATCTATCACTTGCAGTAAGGAAAGACTGTTTAGTACGCATATGTGTAGATCATCATGAAGTGTAATTTATACTATTACGTAAATTATACTATGTATAAATATATGTACTAGCTAATTTTCTTTGATAGCTAGTCATGATCATGGATGAAGTAATGCTATACAGATTCTTTAGTGGTGAATTACATGTAATATGAGCTACGATAATTAAGTACCCATACACAGTGAACTGACTGCATATATACGCAGCTAACAAAAGAATGTTATGACTTGGAAACCTATATTGACAGGAATCAAAATTTTACAATATGCGTAGTTCACACATTCGATTTTACTCATTTAAAGGCTAAATGATCAGTGTACAGGTCTGAATTTTGCAGAACTGATAGAAAAATGTTTACTCTATAAATCCTGCAAGTTTCAGGTCTGTCTATAATTCTTATCCTTAAAGTTGAAAATTGGATGTGTGACTATCCATATGTTTTTGTAATCCGATCATTGTGATGGTAGGTATATGTATGATAAATGTAGCCCTTTAGATTATCTATTTGCAATACCTAAATATTCATCATTATTATTTACAGTGTTATTTAGGTAAACAATGCACATGCACATGGATTTTGTGTACCTGGTTTGTAAAAGTACTTATTGATGGATAATATTTCTCAAAAAAGTAGAAGTATCTGGAGCCATGTGGGTAAGGATGAACATCTCTCCATTCAGCTAATATCATGAATGTTCCAGAAAAGTTGCTCATTGTGTTGACTCTGAGGTAACGACTTACTCTATCCAATACAATATTTTCAGTAGCGCTACTTCCACGGCGAAATGTCTCATAACACACCTCTCCATCTTTACGGATATCATGATCAGCCCAGTATGGGGCCACAACATAAAATCTTCTCAAATAATAATTGCCAGGAAATGGATATGGATACCAATAGTAAAATGGTCTACTAAATGAAATCACTCCATTAGTCCCAACCTGCATACGTATATACATGACCTTACTTGTGGAGCCAAAATTCATAACTAAATTATAACTTACATATGCAACTGTATGTGTTTGTAATCCAAATGGGAATGCATAGGGAATGTATATAGCTTCAGAAACTCCATCAAGATATCGTCTAAGTTGCTTTTTAGTTGAAAAAGTATGAAATGGTAGAACAGTATCATCTAAAACAATTTAATCCTGCAATAATGATTGCTTACACATTATAAAAACTAGCTACACATACGTATATAATAAATTAACAAAAGTGACCACAGCAATAACATAATGTAATTTATACAATCAGTACACCTTTAGTCGTAATGTATTATACTGATGATACTAACCAGCTGCAGTTGATGCACAAAGCAGACCATGTATAGGATTAACATAATTACCACCAAGATCTACAAAGCTTGTGAATGATAATGACAAATAAGCACTTAATTCTGTGATTTCCCTCAAATTTATGATGTTTTCAGCATCTGATGGTAGGAGACTTATAACAATAGTAGAACTACTAGCTGAAGCTGTAGAAAGTGTTCCTCCTGTTAAAGTGTACATAACACCTGAAATGGAAGTGTTAGGAGAATTCTGAATGGTAATACCGCTGAACAAGAAGCTACTAACATCAATTACTTCAGTTATTTCTAGAGTAAGTTGATTAGACAATAAGTCTAAATCACATGATATCACTTCTGGAGCTGTATGATCATATACTATGCTCAATAGTATGTTATTATGAAGTAAGACAATTGAGTTACCCCCAAAATCATTAACAAGTGTGCTGGTGTGATTAAATGTAAAATCTATCAATAATGTTTGCTGAAACACCGAAAGTTTCAAAGCATTAAGATCACTTAATGTCAAAAATTGTAAAACACAATGTCTAGTAGTAACTAGTACTATTCCATCGCAATCAGTAATGGCACCACCTGTTAAAGGAACAATTATAGGAGCAGTAGTGTTGTTGTAGCCTGAAACTTGAAAACTAAAATCAGTAAAATTCCATGTGGAAATATTTACTGGCTGATTAAATATAAAAATTAAGAATCCATTCAAATCAAGGTATAAATATATTAAAACTGGTGGAGAACTATCTGGTAGTACTTGAGTTGCTTGAAATCCATCTGTTTCTGAAAACGTTTCATTGGCAGAATCCACCAGCAAAGCTCCACCTGCAGCTCTTGATGGATCATAGTACAGAAAGGTATTGTCAGGATCAGTCCCCAGTGCAGGATTAGAATTCAGTATGGACCTAAACTCCATTCCAAGATGACATGTAGCTGTAGTATCATCAACTTGCAAACCTACTACACTAGGCAACAGTTGTATAGCCATGCTGATGTTACCAACTGAGGGACCTATTAATATAGCTGTGCAATCTATTATCATCCCATTATTAGCTGGATTAAGTTGAGCAGAGAAGTTTAAGGTGATTAAATTATTATCAAGGTCAAGGCTCCATACTGACAACACTGGTTGAGCATCTAATATTAATAGATATGTAGTAATATGCATAAAAATACTGTATGGTCAGTCAGAAAATATAATTTCAATAATTAAAACCCATAAATGACACATGAATCACAAAATTCTATCCCAAACATATATTATTCTAATTTCAATGTTTTGCTGACTAAAATTGTTGACTTTAATACTATAATGTTATTTTTTTTCTTTCTATTATATAAAGCTGAAAAGCCATCTGTCCGTCTGTCTGTCTGTCTGTCCGTCCGACCGTCCCGACGATAACTCAGTCGTGCCAGCATGGATTGATGCAGGACCTGCATGACGCGATAGCTATGTCTTCAGGTATCTCATAGTTCATTTCTAAAAGTTTCTAAGAGCTATAGTTCGTCCACACTAACGCGCGATAGACATCCATGTCGAATAGCCATGCGTGAATCGTTGGTTTTTTCTATGGTTTTTGCACTGATGGTAACGCAACGGACTTTCAAACTGTAGATCGGTGGTCGGGGATTTAGTCACTGCAAAGTTTTTTAGGTAACGCAATGGACTGTGACACATCAGATCAGTGGTCGGGGATTGAGTTACTTCGAGTTTTTTTTTTAACTCTAACTTTTTTTTCAACAAAATTTTCAAGCATTAATTCCTTATAAGGGTAAACGTTTGGACTCGATAAGTGGGCGTGTCCGAGACTAGGCTATATAGGTAGGCATAAGAGACTGCATGTATAGCTAGCTATAGGTATAGGTATAGGTATAGGTATAGGTATAGGCACAGACACTATAGGTAGACTAGGTAGGCATAAGAAACTTAGTAGTTAAGCATACACAGGTTAGCAGACTAGGGAGTGCATTTAGCTACACCTGCACGATAGGGCAGGTACATTTGTTAGTAAATAGAATAAGTGTGTTTAGCGTAAGCAACTTATTATTGACCGGCACTTTTTACTGATTAACCAGTACAAATCCCGCTTATTATTCCGATTATCATCATAGACAGGAATTTGTTTTTTGTTGTTGTTTAAAAAGCCATGAAACAGTCCAACAAGGAACAGTTTTAGTGTGTGTTCAGTAAACGGTGAGCATGTTTTTAGTCAGCTAGCTATCATCCATACATTTTGACGAATGTTGCATGTGTGATGCTAAGTGAAAAATTTGAAGTGTGGAGGTAGCATATCAGCCTTGCCACTGTTTATATTCTATTTATCTATAAGTTTATACTGTAAAGAGTAGGAAAATGTACTGATTGAGGCAATAGAGGTGTATAGATGTCTTTGACGGAGAAGGCTTCTGCTAATGAAGGCGACAAAAGGTCACTTGCACGAGGTCACTGGTGGTGTTCGCTTGCATTAATAGACTGGCACAGGCCAATGTAAATCATCTGGAGTGAGGTGCACCAGGATCCTGTACTGCAGCAATGGCATTATTGCCCTTGTATCAGCATAGCTTAATTGTGTATTTTATGCATGTGTAATAAATTATCTTGTATTGCTTATAACTCTATTACTACACACACGCATTTAATGATTCTTGGTATGTGAATAGATATTGTGTGATATATATTAGAAGGTGGCATGTATGCCCTAACAATGGAGCAAGTTGATATTAGGTATCGAGAAATGTATGTGTGCATGTGGTCGATAATAAGTATTTTGGGCCTCGATAATTCCTATTTTATAATCACATATGCTTGATTAACGGTGCATAGCTGAAAGATGATTCACCTCGTGGGACTCTACTTTTAACTGCAAATAGAGGAAGGATAGGCTAACAAGATTGTGAAAGTCTGGAGTCACAGTGATAGGAGGTTCTTACATGCGTGAATATGGAACTTGGTTGATAATAGGTCACTAACGCTAGCTAATATGTGAATCGTAAAAACTAATACGTAGTAGCGCACTGTGCATTCTACTACTAACCATGGTAGCTACATTGCTGCTCTAGTTACTGTAGTACATATATACCTTAACACCATAAACATGTAGTACATTTTGATAGGAAATGTGTGTCAAACCAAAGTTACCGTCATTTAGGGATTGGTAGCTATGTACATTAGTAATTATTACACATGATTTGCTTACCAGATATTGATGTCATAGCAAAGGAAATCAGAAGAACTGAGTAGACATGTAAGGTACCTGACCTACTCATCCTAAATGCAAAGACATAGTATGTATATAATATTATTAAGTAGCTACGTACATAAAATAGTATAGTTAATATGCGTAGTAGGGAACACTATAAAATGCATCCAAAATGTTACATGGTTCAAAACACTCCAAAAACTTGACTACACTGATATTACTCTAATATGATGCACCACTGTTAAATGCAAACAACCAGCCAGCCATGCCAGCAGTGTATTACTGCATACGTATGTATGATTGCAGCTAAGAAGGTTATAAGCCTGTGGACAGGGAGTCAGAACTATTAACTTAATCCAAACTTTGACAATTGAATGAAGAAAAAATCCCAGACCAGTGGTGACTTGAACCCCAGGCATCATGCAATCCAGGCGAGAGTCATGCAAGGGAGCCACACAGCTGTATTCAGTGTATACTTAACAGCACATGCATGCAGTAACTGAAGTAATGGATCAAATCACAATCCGACTGTTTAATTATAAATAAATGAAAATCCCATGGCGTAGCCGGCTAGCTAATAAAATCACGTGTATGCACAATAAGAAAGTATAAAAACACGACCCTGATAGAAAATGGCCAACCAGACAAACACTATATCAGTGACATGCATGGACATTATTAAAATCCTACAAACTTGGATTTAGCATTTTTAAAACCGACTTAGCTAGCTACCCAAATTCAAATTTGACCCGCGTAATAGCTAGCTAGGTGCTACTGATTAATTATGATATATGATTATTTCCCATATGCGTGTAACTAATATAGCTGGGTTACGCCCCACCCACACTGTTGAAACCAACGTACTTGATAAGTCCAAAAGTTATGTTGATACCCTGCTATAGCGGGTGGCTTCAGTACCGTGACGAGCAGATTTCGCCAAACCGATAGTTCTTTTAATAAGGTTTAAAGGAGACACGCCCGATTTTGTCCACGTGACTATTGTGGTTGTCATTATTCAACCTATTATCTTAACTTATATGAACAAATAGTCATATATACAAAAACATTTAGTATGAACAAATGGTTCATACGGAGCCAGCGCACAGGGCATAGTTTACGGAAGGTTAGGTACAGCTCCGGTTATTGTATTAATATTACTGGGTGGTTTTATGCATGGTCGACATTTCGATGGTGGGTTTCACTTCAGCACAGTATCTACTCTATTCCAGCATTTAGCAGAGCGAGTATACCCTGTTCACGGATTATAGGATGTAAGTTGGTTTATAACGATTCTATATCGCGTACTGACAAGGGCGCTTAATAGTCTCGCCCCCGCTGGAGTAGGCGCTTAAGCTGTAATTGTTAACCCTTGTGGGCTGCATACATACCAGGTAAGATTTTAGCTTGCACCAAACAACTAGCTAATGCATGTACAGACATGTTAATACGTTTGTCATCTTATTGATATGCCTTGGAGCTGCCAACATCCAGTGCTGCTACTACCAATTAACATTAATAATTAATACTGGCCATTTTTAATTTTACTTTGCCTGTGCCATAGGATCTTATCAAAACCCAGCTCTGGATCATGCAGTGTGTGTTTGTATTGTTTATTTTAGACTCTATAGCTACATGAGATGTAGTCAATATATCACAATTTGTTGTTACAGCCAGTGGCTTATCATATATAGGTCCCCTACTTCTGCCACATGATTGATTGTATGCGTGTGTGTGTACGACTAATGTTGTAGTCTAGTGATGTGCAACAATATCAATATTATCGAGGTATAATTTTCCATATCACGATAATAATATATTTCTGATACCAATGTATCTCCGCATGTGTGCACATGATCCAGAGTTTGAAACAAGGACTTAAAAGTGCTCAGACACATGTCAGCACAACATAAAATTTGTTCTGACATTTACCAAAAATGATCTGACATTTACTAGAGCATTAAATTTTGGCTCGGACACGTGTCAGATCAAGGTGGGAATTGTACAGGTCAGCACCGAAAGTGATCAGAAAATGTCAGATGTCCAACTGTCATTTCATACTCTGTGATTATACTTGCATCAGGTGCACATGCAGTGCGCACAGTCACTGTGTATACTAATACGCACAAAGGCATTGTATACAATCAGTGGCTTACTGGATTCATGTACCAATCTGGTGTATCAATATATTGCCACTTTTGTATCATGACACTGCTATATATTTTACGATGCAGTAAAGTGTGTATTATCTGATTTTTACACAACCATAAGTTTCTACGTATATATAACCACTAATTAATTGCATGGTAGTGATGTGCGATATAAAATATTTTAGACATCGCCTATGTGTCAAGATTATTGCACACCAAATTTATCACGATACGATAATTATCACCATGGGCAGATCTAGGACCTACTGAGAGGAGGGCCACAGAGTGTCTGGGGGCACAACCCCCTTAAATTTATAGGGTAATTTGTGTGTGTGTGTGTGTGTGTGTGTGTGTGTGTGTGTGTGTGTGTGTGTGTGTGTGTGTGTGTGTGTGTGTGTGTGTGTGTGTGTGTGTGTGTGTGTGTGTGTGTGTGTGTGTGTGTGTGTGTGTGTGTGTGTGTGTGTGTGTGTGTGTGTGTGTGTGTGAGCGAGCAACCATTACACACTATGCTATGTTTGGTATGGTCCGATAAACATTCCTTGATGCTGACTTCCCCCCTGTGGTGGGATTGATGTTTTCCACCCACCCCACATAGCCTGTTACTTCAGGACTGAGCACGTTATTCGCCATGACAAACACCCAGTAGCACCCCAGTAAAACCACCCAGTAGCACCGCATAAAAAAGCTCGGCACGCCTCTCACTCACTAAGATTACAAAGTTACACTGAGTATGGTCCGAAATTCCTATGAGAAATTCAAGACGAAGTGTCCCCAGTGCCCTCCAATGCTGTGACCTAAAATGATGAGTGCCACTGTGTTTAGACTGAATGAAGCACAGATTCTGAAGTAAGTAAGTAAGTAATGTTACTGCAAGTACATTTCAGGACACAACATGGTAGTATTGTTGTCATGGTAACACTGTTGTCATGGTAAACATGTTACCACGTTACATAAGTATTAAATAGTTCTCATATAAATTATAGTTCTGCTGACCATGCAGCATGAATATTTAATGATGGAGGGATATCCAGTTAGACAGATGTTGCATGGCTCAACTCCATCTAAACATATCTATGGTATATAGGAATATTTTTTGTGAATATTACATAGCTACCAATAGGCAATATTTTCACGGCTTTGAGAAGCAGAGATGTTGCTTAAAATTTGTGTATAACAATTTCAAGTATGTACCATTTTTTAATCATGGATAAAGAACAAAATATAATTAAATCCACAAAACAATAATTTTGCAATCATTAGATAAGGTACTTTGCAGATGCATGCATCACCATGGTGACGCAGTATATGCATGTTACCGTGCAGACATATACGTACGTATATCAATATGCATATGGTGACACAAGTACAAAAGTTGATAAAACATGATACTGTGTTACCGTGTGTCTGCAAAGTACGTAATGTGAATATACTGCATCACCATGGTGATGTATGTCAACATGCGTATGCTGTGTCACCATGGTGATGTACGTATGTGTTTGTAAAGTAACATGCATTATATACTGTGTCACCATGATGATGTACGTACGTATGTGTTTGTGCATATACTGTGTCACAGTGGTGATGCATGCGTTTCCAAAGTAATATAATATATGCATGGACTGTGTCACCGTGGTGATATGTGTCTTGCTTTCATCTTCGATCTGGTAGCTACATACATACGTAGTAGCAACTGTAGGTGTCTGATACATGTACGTACATATTAGTGATGTACCGATGATCGGTTCAGTTATCAGAAATTGGTTTATCAGCCTTAAAATTCAAATATTGGTATCAGTTTTCTTTAGCAGATATTTCAGCAATACAAAAGGAGATGACAACATGTTTATTTTTTAATGTTATCTTGTGCATTTACTAAGGTGCATAGTTGCATATTCTTATTGCAGCTGCAGGCTCAGCAGGTAGCCACACACCCTGTGTACATATTATATGTGATCAGATTGTATTGGCAAGAGAACATGTGACTGGATTTGGGAAACTGTCCCTAATTGTACGTTGTGTATTTGCAAGGAAAACCAATTGGTCAATGAAGACGAAATGTATACGTAGGGTAATGGTAAGGATGTGTCACTGTGTGTTGTGATTATTTTATTTGCCATAGGAACATGTGTACAAAATACTACAAATCAGAAGGAGATCAGATGCAGTAGGACGTAAAGAAAGCAACACGAAAAAACAAATCACAGATGTAAACCGTTAGATTGTTTTACTACATTGTATGCAATGGTTAATATGCATGTTTTGCACAGTCGCCATGGTGATGTATGTGTTTGTGCAATATTGCTATGGTGATACATGTGTTTGCACAGTAATATGCAAATGCTGTGTCACCACGGTGACATATGTTTTACTGTGATTTGTGTTTAATTTTACTAATGTCGTGTCTGTTATCATTGGCTCACACTGGTAGGATAGTTTCATGGCAGGAACTGTGTATGTCTGCATGCATACCACACCTAATGGTTCCACATATCGATTAGAGACAAATGATTACAGCTACATATGGGAGCATCGTTAATGCATGTCAAGAAGATGCTGTTGCAGGCTCTGTCATCAGGTACGTAGCTACACTGTGTACATATAGCCACTGTGATGTGTTGAGGGTCTCAAGGCACTGTAACTTTATATCACTGTGCTTGGATTACCATGGAAACGTATGTGCAGTCAACCAGCAGGGATAGGATATACCACAAATGGTCACCGGAGATGGTAGCTGTAAGGATGTAATCACTGTCACTTCATTATAAATGTTTAATTTATTTACATGCCATAGCAATGTTTATTACAGTATTGTTCATTCGGTCGAGAATAATTGTGGTAAGAATATACTGTACGTACGTATCACATTTGGTTACCATAGGTACAAGGGATCACTCAGGTGAGATGTATGGTAAGGGTAAGCATATGTAATAATATTGTGTACTATGTTTATTTACAACAGGAACGTGTGGGCAATGAATCAGGAGATCCAGTGGGACAATAAGCAATACATCAGTAACTAAACTTTTTACTAATGTCATATGTACATGTTTTACAGTAATCATTAAATGGGCTGCATATATTTTGCAGCTTGTTCTAGTAAATGCTGTTATATCGGACTGATCAAGATAAGCATAGGATGTATTTGATCATTTCTTCTGATAGTTATTTTTTTGCATAATAGGAGTGCTGGAAACTACATACGTATTTTAAGGTTTTGGGTAAAATAATGAAATTGTAGAACTAATTATATAAATTGGCTTGCGATCATGATCATAAAGTGTAGCTATGTGTGTAGGTGTATACATGCTCCATTGTCCTGATCCTATAGCTAGCCTATTAGCAGCCGTGTTGCATGTTATTATAATTGACATGCATGAATTGTTTAAGTAATACATGTATATGCTTAATAAATAAATAATTAATGGGCTTCATGTATGTACATGTGCTGGCACAATTGCCCACATTGTCTGTATATATAGTGTAGCACTAATTCAACTCTTCTAGTCTTCATACATATACTGCAGCATGTACTGCCTCGTCTGCCTGTACACATGTATAATTATACAGATTTATAATAATTATGTGTTCTGGCACAAGAAAACATGTACGTATGTGCACATACGTAATTAAAATTTTGGATAATAAATATAACTTCAAGATCTAATATAAACAAAAAGGAGAAATACATGCATACCATATAATTATATGGTGTATGTATTATGTGCACTTAAGCACAGCCATGCATGTTGGGTCAAACATGTAGTATATGTGTAACTGTAAAGCCAGCTGTGGTTATAACATGCATATGGTATTAATTCATATTATGCGTACTGCAGCGGTCCATACATGCATATAATCCATGAATAATTTAACACATACACATTCTGACATGTACAGCTGCAGCTAGAGTTGATGTCTCTGCATGCTAAGTATTTATTAATGCTCACACTACAGTACATGCACATGCACGTTCCATATTAACATAACAGTAGTACTAGAACAAGCTGCAAAATATATGCAGCCCATTTAATGATTACTGTAAAACATGTACATATAATGACATTAGTAAAAAGTTTAGTTACTGATGTATTGCTTATTGTCCCACTGGATCTCCTGATTCATTGCCCACACGTTCCTGTTGTAAATAAACATAGTACACAATATTATTACATATGCTTACCCTTACCATACATCTCACCTGAGTGATCCCTTGTACCTATGGTAACCAAATGTGATACGTACGTACAGTATATTCTTACCACAATTATTCTCGACCGAATGAACAATACTGTAATAAACATTGCTATGGCATGTAAATAAATTAAACATTTATAATGAAGTGACAGTGATTACATCCTTACAGCTACCATCTCCGGTGACCATTTGTGGTATATCCTATCCCTGCTGGTTGACTGCACATACGTTTCCATGGTAATCCAAGCACAGTGATATAAAGTTACAGTGCCTTGAGACCCTCAACACATCACAGTGGCTATATGTACACAGTGTAGCTACGTACCTGATGACAGAGCCTGCAACAGCATCTTCTTGACATGCATTAACGATGCTCCCATATGTAGCTGTAATCATTTGTCTCTAATCGATATGTGGAACCATTAGGTGTGGTATGCATGCAGACATACACAGTTCCTGCCATGAAACTATCCTACCAGTGTGAGCCAATGATAACAGACACGACATTAGTAAAATTAAACACAAATCACAGTAAAACATATGTCACCGTGGTGACACAGCATTTGCATATTACTGTGCAAACACATGTATCACCATAGCAATATTGCACAAACACATACATCACCATGGCGACTGTGCAAAACATGCATATTAACCATTGCATACAATGTAGTAAAACAATCTAACGGTTTACATCTGTGATTTGTTTTTTCGTGTTGCTTTCTTTACGTCCTACTGCATCTGATCTCCTTCTGATTTGTAGTATTTTGTACACATGTTCCTATGGCAAATAAAATAATCACAACACACAGTGACACATCCTTACCATTACCCTACGTATACATTTCGTCTTCATTGACCAATTGGTTTTCCTTGCAAATACACAACGTACAATTAGGGACAGTTTCCCAAATCCAGTCACATGTTCTCTTGCCAATACAATCTGATCACATATAATATGTACACAGGGTGTGTGGCTACCTGCTGAGCCTGCAGCTGCAATAAGAATATGCAACTATGCACCTTAGTAAATGCACAAGATAACATTAAAAAATAAACATGTTGTCATCTCCTTTTGTATTGCTGAAATATCTGCTAAAGAAAACTGATACCAATATTTGAATTTTAAGGCTGATAAACCAATTTCTGATAACTGAACCGATCATCGGTACATCACTAATATGTACGTACATGTATCAGACACCTACAGTTGCTACTACGTATGTATGTAGCTACCAGATCGAAGATGAAAGCAAGACACATATCACCACGGTGACACAGTCCATGCATATATTATATTACTTTGGAAACGCATGCATCACCACTGTGACACAGTATATGCACAAACACATACGTACGTACATCATCATGGTGACACAGTATATAATGCATGTTACTTTACAAACACATACGTACATCACCATGGTGACACAGCATACGCATGTTGACATACATCACCATGGTGATGCAGTATATTCACATTACGTACTTTGCAGACACACGGTAACACAGTATCATGTTTTATCAACTTTTGTACTTGTGTCACCATATGCATATTGATATACGTACGTATATGTCTGCACGGTAACATGCATATACTGCGTCACCATGGTGATGCATGCATCTGCAAAGTACCTTATCTAATGATTGCAAAATTATTGTTTTGTGGATTTAATTATATTTTGTTCTTTATCCATGATTAAAAAATGGTACATACTTGAAATTGTTATACACAAATTTTAAGCAACATCTCTGCTTCTCAAAGCCGTGAAAATATTGCCTATTGGTAGCTATGTAATATTCACAAAAAATATTCCTATATACCATAGATATGTTTAGATGGAGTTGAGCCATGCAACATCTGTCTAACTGGATATCCCTCCATCATTAAATATTCATGCTGCATGGTCAGCAGAACTATAATTTATATGAGAACTATTTAATACTTATGTAACGTGGTAACATGTTTACCATGACAACAGTGTTACCATGACAACAATACTACCATGTTGTGTCCTGAAATGTACTTGCAGTAACATTACTTACTTACTTACTTCAGAATCTGTGCTTCATTCAGTCTAAACACAGTGGCACTCATCATTTTAGGTCACAGCATTGGAGGGCACTGGGGACACTTCGTCTTGAATTTCTCATAGGAATTTCGGACCATACTCAGTGTAACTTTGTAATCTTAGTGAGTGAGAGGCGTGCCGAGCTTTTTTATGCGGTGCTACTGGGTGGTTTTACTGGGGTGCTACTGGGTGTTTGTCATGGCGAATAACGTGCTCAGTCCTGAAGTAACAGGCTATGTGGGGTGGGTGGAAAACATCAATCCCACCACAGGGGGGAAGTCAGCATCAAGGAATGTTTATCGGACCATACCAAACATAGCATAGTGTGTAATGGTTGCTCGCTCACACACACACACACACACACACACACACACACACACACACACACACACACACACACACACACACACACACACACACACACACACACACACACACACACACACACACACACACACACACACACACACACACACACACACACACACACACACACACAAATTACCCTATAAATTTAAGGGGGTTGTGCCCCCAGACACTCTGTGGCCCTCCTCTCAGTAGGTCCTAGATCTGCCCATGGTGATAATTATCGTATCGTGATAAATTTGGTGTGCAATAATCTTGACACATAGGCGATGTCTAAAATATTTTATATCGCACATCACTACCATGCAATTAATTAGTGGTTATATATACGTAGAAACTTATGGTTGTGTAAAAATCAGATAATACACACTTTACTGCATCGTAAAATATATAGCAGTGTCATGATACAAAAGTGGCAATATATTGATACACCAGATTGGTACATGAATCCAGTAAGCCACTGATTGTATACAATGCCTTTGTGCGTATTAGTATACACAGTGACTGTGCGCACTGCATGTGCACCTGATGCAAGTATAATCACAGAGTATGAAATGACAGTTGGACATCTGACATTTTCTGATCACTTTCGGTGCTGACCTGTACAATTCCCACCTTGATCTGACACGTGTCCGAGCCAAAATTTAATGCTCTAGTAAATGTCAGATCATTTTTGGTAAATGTCAGAACAAATTTTATGTTGTGCTGACATGTGTCTGAGCACTTTTAAGTCCTTGTTTCAAACTCTGGATCATGTGCACACATGCGGAGATACATTGGTATCAGAAATATATTATTATCGTGATATGGAAAATTATACCTCGATAATATTGATATTGTTGCACATCACTAGACTACAACATTAGTCGTACACACACACGCATACAATCAATCATGTGGCAGAAGTAGGGGACCTATATATGATAAGCCACTGGCTGTAACAACAAATTGTGATATATTGACTACATCTCATGTAGCTATAGAGTCTAAAATAAACAATACAAACACACACTGCATGATCCAGAGCTGGGTTTTGATAAGATCCTATGGCACAGGCAAAGTAAAATTAAAAATGGCCAGTATTAATTATTAATGTTAATTGGTAGTAGCAGCACTGGATGTTGGCAGCTCCAAGGCATATCAATAAGATGACAAACGTATTAACATGTCTGTACATGCATTAGCTAGTTGTTTGGTGCAAGCTAAAATCTTACCTGGTATGTATGCAGCCCACAAGGGTTAACAATTACAGCTTAAGCGCCTACTCCAGCGGGGGCGAGACTATTAAGCGCCCTTGTCAGTACGCGATATAGAATCGTTATAAACCAACTTACATCCTATAATCCGTGAACAGGGTATACTCGCTCTGCTAAATGCTGGAATAGAGTAGATACTGTGCTGAAGTGAAACCCACCATCGAAATGTCGACCATGCATAAAACCACCCAGTAATATTAATACAATAACCGGAGCTGTACCTAACCTTCCGTAAACTATGCCCTGTGCGCTGGCTCCGTATGAACCATTTGTTCATACTAAATGTTTTTGTATATATGACTATTTGTTCATATAAGTTAAGATAATAGGTTGACCAGTCTAGTCTCGTGCGCCCGACTCAGTCTTCAAGTGTGCGCCCGAGACTACCGGACTTCTCTCCATGAGTGAAGAGGAAGGAAGGCACTACTTTGGCTAAAGGGCCATTAGGGTCGGGCAAAATGTCTCTTTAGCTTAAAATATTGTAACAGTATTGAAGCAATACCACGCTCAAAACTGCCAAATTTATTAGGCGCATGACATAATTATTATAATAAATTTTTGTCTAACTGTTTCGAGGATAAGATATTCGAGGTGGACCAAAAACCGCGAAATCAGCGAAAGTTTTCCCCCTTGAAAAATTATGCTATACGGTACCACTCGCATGAGGCAGATCCTCGGGCAGATCAGAATTTATGCTGTATGTAGAGGTAATTGGAGGTTCATAAACAAGTGAGCTTATAGAAATATATATTAAACTGTTTATTATTAGTAGCATAATTGATTGCATGTGGAGTAGCATAAAATCTAGCATAATAGGCACAAAATTGGAGCAATTCCAAAAGGCATAATAGGCAATTTTCAAAGCATAATAGACGCAGCCCTACTGATGATCATTATTTTGCTATAGCCCCCATCTCTGAGCAGCTTCCTATGCCTCTGTGTAATGATAAATTAAAGGTCTCTGATACCCAAAAATCAAGATGTCAGTGCATAAGGTTACTGTAGAGATCACATGCTTACATGAATTATGCCAATATTTTATAGCTGGGCAAGATGCAGCAATGTTGATGGCTGTTCACTGGTAGTGTATACTATATAACTATTGGTGTTGTGCATTTATTTATGCAGATGCAGTGAATAAGCTTTGAAATTCACTGGTGTGCTCCCTGATATGTTATTCTTAAGTTCAGCTCAAATTTACTGAAGCTAATCATTTTAGTTTCACATTATAGCAAGTATACGGATTTTACTAAGTGCATTTCCAATTTTACAGGTTAATCCACTGTTGACTATTGTTATAAATGTATGCATATGCATTTAAGTACATTTATATGTGGTATAAGGTATTTACGTACGTACATACTGTCTACATAGCTGAGGATTAAATGTCATGATCTGATATCCCTACATCACTGGGAAATATCGTCGCTTACTCGACAATCCAGCATACTGGGAAAGTGAGTGGTAAGTATACTATATGTTGTTTAGTTTGTAAAAGTATCACTACAGTATACGTAATAATAATGTATCAATTTAGTCTGCATGGCCAGACACTTTCTCACGTGCTAAAGGGTGTCACTCCAGTATTTACTGTCTGTGATCTGTGACCACGGTCAAAGTTCTAGTCTTGTATATCGGCTGTGGGAACAAGTGAAAACAAATGTTGGGAGTCAAAGGTCAAGCATCATTTTTAGTGGAGGTTAAGAGTCATGGATTGGCTTTACACTTTAGCCATGGTAGGTTACAGTATCTAAACCTTCTTGAAGAGGGAGTAATTTGCTCCTTCCCTAGAAGCTTATTAGAGAAACCTTAGAGCAAATGCTATTTTGGTGATTTTGCAACGAGTACTGTTTTCCATTTCCCTAGAATACTACTTTCCCACATTATCTGGACATAAAAAGCTAATGAGTATACTACTCCAAAACCAACATAACTTATTGAAAAATATAATATAACATGCGTACTAGACTGTTTCATTCAGACAATTGCTTTTAACATTAAATTGCAAGATTGCATCAGGTGATAGCTAGGTAAGATGGTTCAGCTACTCTAAGTACAAAATTTGAAAATTCACTCTTAGAAGGAAATAATGTTTGTTCAATTTCATGCAGGGAGCGACAGATGAATTGTTGTAAACTTTTCACAATTTCAGATGCCAATGCCTTTAACTTTTACATTTGTATAAAGACCCCATATGTGACTGGCTCTGCGAAAACCCTCATGTTCGCGCTATTTTACATAGCCTCACAAAAATAGCTGTATAATCCTGATAGTTGCATCAAATTTTACATGCTTTATATTAAAATGTAGCTGGATAATTTGTCAACAAATATGCAAATTTCTACAACATTACAATTAAGATATGGTTAAAGAGTTATGACATTTTAATGTTCTAAAAATGGGCCAAAATGTGTATGAGAACATGAGGGTTTTCGCAGAGCCAGTCACATATACTAATTTGTTACAATGCTATGATTATCAATGTACATAGCTATATAAGTGAAGCTTACACAACCACCCAATTATTAGCTACGTAGCTACGTTCTTAAGACACTGATTCAATAATACATACATTTTGTAGGGAATGTGAAACAGGGTAGAAAACTCTTTTCACATTTTGTACAATGATATCATCATGCATAATAATACAACAAACAAAAGGTTTTGAAAGTCCTAATAATGTAGCACACTGCAAAAGTCCTAAGTATCTAGCTATGTATTAAAATCATATCAGTCAGAATGTATGGGAAACTAATACACTTGTTTATTAAACATCAATCCCATATTATTAATATCGATTTGTAATTCTCTTTAACACGACCTATTAGAGATTCATTAATATATATGTACACCCTTCTAATATCATCTCTTGTTATCCCTGGAGGATATAGTGCTATATCATTTTTAGCTGGTAATATGACATCATCAGGAGCAGGTCTTTCATCTGCAAATAAGCAAAATCAAATCCAAAACACATCAATTAGCTATCACATATTAAGAAGTAAGCATGAAATCAGGTTACTACGTAAGAACATTTATAACGAGTTCTATAAAAAGCTCACCTACACACGTACACAAAAAAGTTATGCTACAGACTAGCTACTTCTGCATAAAATTGTCCGACAAAAAGGCAAACTCAAGTAGGGATTTTGATCTCTATCTTGTTATAATATTGATTGCTTCATTAACTAAATTGATTGTAAAGTTGCAAACAAAGTAGACACCATGCACTTGGTTAGCTAGCTACCTGTGCAGATGAAAGCATAACATGGTGGAGAAAGAGTCATTGTACACAAGCATTACTGACAGAACTGGAAATTGACAAAATTTATTGTTTCATCAAATATTTCAAATCAGTTTAGTCATATAATAATAGATTGTGCCATTAATTAAGAATTTGTCGAGTGTAAAGTTTTGTCAATTTGCCAATTTAATGTCAATACAACCTATATAGCTATAGTATTAGCATATTATACGTAACTGTGTAAATGTTGTATAACTTACTAGATTTCAACGAAAAGATCAATCTGATGTCAATATATAGTTTTTTAGATAAATGTATGCCACGAGAGGTCATTGATATAATAGACACTAATCAAAAAAATAGCATACATATATTATAATCTTTGCATTTTTGTCAAAGTAAGGATTAAATCTTGTAGGATTTGTAACTCTTGTTTCCTTCGTACGTAGGTCAATCCCTACTTTCTTTTCAAATTCATAATTTTTAAAATATTCTTTTATTATATAATATAACATTGTAGCTATGTTTCACTCATGTAACCACCTTATTACAAAGGAAACAAATCCTCACAGCAGAAAACAGAACTTTTGTGTTTCACAGTAATACAGATCACATAGCGTTAGCCATCAATTAACCGGAAGAAAAAGCAACCCGATTTTTCTGCCCGTTAAAATATCTTATAGAATGCACAATAGCCTCAATACAATAAGTAGAATATGTAGAATAATGCAATGACGTATAATTCCTGCAAAAC
The DNA here is from genome assembly GCA_963930835.1 of Spongia lamella. Taxonomy (NCBI): domain Eukaryota; kingdom Metazoa; phylum Porifera; class Demospongiae; order Dictyoceratida; family Spongiidae; genus Spongia; species Spongia lamella. The sequence goes on along the minus strand of OZ005751.1, from coordinate 8,431,113 downwards.
AAATCAATGATTTAAAAATTGCAACCTCAAATATTTTGTGCGAAATCAATTATTGATTCTCGCATCAGTTATCGTTTCCGCATAGGCTATAATACATCAATTATCAGCCGACATAACCAACAGTATATCACCAAACTTGCTGTTATTCTTTGCATTTACATAATTATTAGCTTTATATCTTACCTGCATAAAGCGACTGTTTTTGTTCCACTTTCGAACAAAGGATAGCGATGCGCATGTGTATGCGCACTCGTGGTCGTCACATGACAGTGACAGAAACCAGCCAAACAATCAACTTTCGAGCTTGTTTCTTTTATAACACGTTTTATATTGGTTAGCAAAGTTACTCATCAATATAACTTTTTTCTATTGGTAAGTTTTTTTTAGGCGGGTGAAAGAAACCAACGAAGCAACCAACCTTGAAGCCCGTTTCTTTTATAACTTGATTAACAAACTTATCTGTCGCTACGTATAACTTTTCCTTATTGGCAATTATTTTGTTTATTGAAGATTTTGCGCAAATGAATGTGTTTGCTTGAATATGCACCGTTTTTGCTCCATCGATAATTGCATGGTTATGCGTACTGATAACCGATAATTGATGGCTTACACTTGAGAATCTTGATCTGTTAATGATAGTAGGTTTAGTATTTGTTGCTTTCTTGGTGAATGGTTTTCACACCTGTATGCCTATTTTATCTTCATATTTAAAAAATAGCTTTTTGTTTAATCAGTACTAACAACAGATTCCTAAAAGCATTTACGTGGAATTGTTGACCAGGCAAATTTAGTACAAGCAGAGTTTAGTGCATATGAAATTTTCTGATGATTGCACTGTAATCTAAGTGTGAACATTACTAATGCCCAATTGTAAAAAACATGAAACAAGTTGATGTTTTACTATCTAAAATATATGTGACTGTCTGAGCGAAAACCAGCCTACTTCACAGTTCCAAATTTGCAACTACAATACTTTAGCATAAGTGGTCAATAATTGAACACCTTTTGACTAATTGCTGTAACCCAACATCGTAGTAGGTCATACTGACTTCCAGTTTTCACCAATCAATAGCCCATTCTTTGGTTTCCAATATTCATCTTTGTGACATAGTGTATTTTCCGTGACATGCAAATGTGTACGGGGTGCCGGCTGTCAATTATCGGACACATGTACCAATTATTAGGTGCCGTACTTTTTCTAGTATCAATTATAGGACAGCCATGAAACTTTGTGGCACAGTTTTTTATAGGCTAGATGGATGTTGTTATCATGGTGTTATAACGATACAGGTATTTACACTCGGTTGTATGTTAGAAAATCAGCCAAATGGTAAAAGTAGCAGCCTTAAAATGTTTGTTACAGGTTTGATATGGATAAAAAGTGTAAATTGCCATTCTTTCGCTGTTTGTTAAATCTGTATACTATGCTTCTCGTAATACTATCTGTTTACGTTACGCATGTTCAATACATAAAACCTTGTCCGATAATTGACCACTTACACTATAGCTTTTGTTGAGGAAGGGTATATAAAGCTGATAAAAGTATTTTTATTACAATTAGCTACAATCAACATAGATAGATACATTCTGTAACTTGTAGCAAAGTAATTGCTTAATAAGTTAGACTAAGTATACAAAAATTATACAACTAGCAGAGCATACATAGCACAAACTAGGTTTACCATCATCATCAAAAATATTGATTGTAAGAATATTCCTTCTTCCAACTGAAACATCATCAGGTAATGAAGATTCATTGATCTTAATAAAATAGTATTTAAGTCGTGACTCTACTATGTCATCATCAATTATATTAAGTAACCATCCATTTTCATTATTTCTCTTTCCCGCAAGAACTGTGATGTCTAATTTTGTAAACTCAAAGTCAAAAATATCATCATCAGTGGGTTCACTATCTCGCATAATTCCTATGTATGACCAACAATGAAATGTAAACAAATTGATTTTTTGCCATCCTAAACTCATGTGATATATAATTAACACTGTAGGCCCCTACACTGTAGGCCAGTCCTTTTTACATGCTTTGTATACTATTTTACAAAAAATACGACGTTACAAAGCGTAGTAACTCATCGTCGCCTCCACTCGCGTTTGTTTAAATCTGAGCATGTATCATGCTTTCCTTTGTCAAAATCATGTTACCCTATTGTATATTTAAATTGGCATCACGTGCCGAGCAAGTAGTGTTTTCAGATTGAATAATATCACAACTCTTGGAGACTTGTGGCCGTTTCTTCAATCTTGAGTGAGACTCGAGGATTCAGTAAGCATGAGAAATGGACTCTTGAAATGAAGAAGATTGCTGACTAAGTTTATTATTGTTAGCCCTTTTGTATACCATGGCGCAAGTATCAATATAGACTCCTTTGTGCTAGAATTGCAGAGAAGTAAATCTACTCGAAAGAGCCTAGAGGGGGACTCGTTACTCATGAGCGCTTGCGAGGTTGCTTTTGAGCTGTACCGTACAAATATAGCTAGTGCCTCTTACTATGAAATGAACAGAATATTTTTACCAAGTGTTCACAATGCACTTTATCAAATGCCTATCATAAAACAACTTAAGTAAACAGAATTTACAAAGCACTCTTAGAATCGTTCTACTGTATGTGAAATGCAAGTTAGAAATTTACGCTCTTTGAAAGAACACTGGATGCATGGCCATTCATATGGTGCTAAATTTTTAGCACAATTCACTGAATATATGTCACCTATAATAGCAGTAGTGCTACAGCAAACGAACTTGTCTGTCTGTCGTATTCCTGTTCTTGCTGTCTTAGCTATAGGAGATTCTTTGGTATCAATTTGATTTTGATGAACACACCCACTTATTAAGTCAAAATGTTTACCCCTGTGTTTACCCCTGTGTAGTGCTGCTGCTGCATGCTACTAGAAACTTTGAAGTAAGTGACTTGCCGGCTATACATTTCCAGCTAGGCGTCGATCGGTAATGACACATTGCCAGTTAAAAGTAAAATACGTGAAGTGATTCAATCCCTGACCACTTGTTTCGGGTGTCACAGCCAATTTTTCGATGATTGATGGCTCTTTTTGTTGACATAGGTGTCCATCGCACACTTGTTTCAAAAAAGCATAGCACTCAGAAACTTTTAGAAATAAACTTATTGATGCCAGAGGACATAGCTTTCATTTCAAGCAAGTCTGGCGTCGATTGATGCAGAGATTGCAGAGTTATCAGCCTGACAAGTAAAGAATGCAAATGGACGGACGGCTTTTCAGCTTTATGTAGTAGATATACAATGTACACAAACAGGCATGCATGGTTGTAGCTATCATTACAACATAAACAATGAAAAAGTTTGTATGATGGACAATGGATTGAAGAGAATAGATGGGATCCATGCTGGAGTACCGATTCATCAGAGTTATTGAGCATCATGCTATCTAGCTACTACTGTTCTAACTATAGTACGTATGTATGACTATATCAATTCAGTTCAGTGTTTATAGAGTGACAGGTGAGCAAAGTGGTATCCCACCACCTAGTGCCCCATGCAAAACATGTATTTAGCTACACCTGCACAATAGGGCAGGTACATTGCTAGTTAATGTACATGAAATTATAAGGCACTACGTAGTAATATCTGTGAAAACAGCGAAATTTGTTTTCCTCCTGTTATACATTACAATTAAGTTTTTTGAGAACAAGGGCAATAACTAACACTTTCAATTTAGTAACTTTCCCAATTTGTATGCATACTCTAAACACCTCATTCAAAGGGATAACATCTCTACCTTCAAAACTCAAAAACTATCCCAACAATGTATATTACCAGGTCTGTAAAACAAGTCTCATCAGTAATTTTGAAGACACATGACTTGACCTGTGGGAAAGCTTTATGTATAAAAATCTGACAATAAGCACAGGACTATAAATGATGTGAGTTCTGAATAGCTACGTAGATTATTCACAAAATTAAGTTGTGACTGATTGAGTATGTGTAATTGGATGTGTAGTTAAGACCTGTTTGCACTCAGTCACATGACCTGTTTGCACTCAGTCACATGTACATGTACACCAATAATTAGTGACTTACCCTTTGCAGTACCATTCAATTGCATCAATGAAAATGACATATTAAAAGCTGCTGTACCACTGAGCCTTAGTTTAGGTCCAGTTACTTCGTTTTTATCATAAATGTTAATTGTATCAAACTGATAATCAAACTCTACAGTAAGGGCTGTCAGAAAGATATGATCACTCTAAGTATTGCATAATAAAATATGTATCCACAACAGTAATATTTAGGTAGTTAAATACCTTGGCTAAGTAGGTAATAAAGTGAACTAAATAAAAAAGAGTACCAAGTTTGGTTTATTTGTGGTAGCTATACCTACAAACCTACAAAATGTGATTGGAAAATGGTTTCAAATCACACATGTAATTCGGTATATTTCTGTATGTATGTAATGATATTTCTATTTATGCACAAGTATTTCCAAAATATTTTTAGGAATTGCAACTATGAATTCCATATAGTATTTCTAATAATGTCCATATGTGGCAGTGATAAATATAACTAATTAAAAATGTGTGATTTGGAACTGTTTTCCAAAATCTAATCACAAATATTGTTTGTGATATAATAATTATTCTTTTAGTATGTGCAAATCATACGTACAAGTCTAAATGATAGGTGACAAATACTGTAAACTCAAAATAATAGGCATTCAAACATACACACTCAACAGTAGGCTCCTATATCACCTCCGGAAGATTATATGCCTCGTGCTAAGGCTTGTACAGCTAACAGCAAGACAATCTTTCATTTGTTGCATAAAATTTCGCTCCATGTTTCATTAGTACACACTATTATTATATGTATTTATGTATAATAATAGTGTGTTATGTATTATGTATTTATGCACGTGCCATAATTATAATTCCAAGTTTACAGTAAATGTCTTGCTACAAGATTATGGGAATTCTTGAAAAACATTTTTTAAATTAACAATTGTGATCAGATTTTGGAAAACTTCCAAATCACACATGAAATCCAGTGTATTTCTGCATGTATTTAATGCTATTTCTATTTATGTATATGTATTTCCAAAATATTTCTTAAATACTTTTAGTAATTTGAGCACTCATTTCCATGTAGTATTATGAATATGTAATACTGTTCATGTGACAGTGATAAATATAACTAAATATAAATGTGTGATTTGGAACTGTTTTCCAAAATTCAGTCACAATTTACCATCATTATCATTTATGGTAACTGTAGCAATAGCATCACGTGATCCTTTGGGCTCTGCAGGTGGAGTAGCAATAACATTAAATGGTTCATCATGTTCTAATACTGCATCTTCTGGTATTCTCAATTCAAAATCAAACTGTGTTTGTCCAGGTACAAATGCGATACGACCTGCAAAATCATCTTCATGATATACATAATTTATGGCAAATAACTATACATGTGCATATTCATGTATTCATGCATGCATACATACGCACATATGTATATATGTACGCATGTATGTAAATATACACATAGTATATTATATACGTATACTGTACTTGGAGTAAACGACTTACGACGTATAGGGTTATTCAGACCACGATACTGGTATTTTATATCTACTTCCATACGAGTTGACAGAGCTTTATCCAGAGTTAATGTAAGAAACTTCCTTCCACCTTCGTTAATTGTATGCTCTGATTGATTGAATCTAAGATAATCTAATGAAAGCAAAACAGATAATGTCCAGTGATGTACTATACAATATTAGCATATTATATATATACAGCAAGTCACTGTAAGGAGTCAAAGGTTAGAAGTCTTAGCATATGAAACCATATATGCAATTTATACACAAGTTTTAATAGTGTGAGTATTTTAATAAACGATTCATATAACTTACTATCATCCACAATGATGACGTTGGTTTCACATTTATGGCCATTATCAGAAGGTGGAAATGCAGATATTTCAAGTGTTTCGTTGTTTTCTAATATATTATCATTCTTTATTCCAATAAGAATTGAAACACCTGTCTTTCCAGCAAAAAGTATGACAGTTTTAGGTGGTTTCATCCTAAGATCATGATCTGCAAAATTATCATCATTAAAATTTATTAAAGTTTTGTACATTACAACTACTTACAGTATTATTTACATATTTAGCAACATTACAACAAAGTTATGATATTCAAGTTAATCTACCGTTGTTGTTGTGAATGATATAATTGAATATACAATAACATCATGAGAAAAGTTGTGCAAGTATGGAATACATACGTAATTTATACTAAAACTTTTACAAGTGAAGTGGAAAGATTATTCAAAGGCTACAGAGCTAATGCATCTCCATAAAATACTTTGATACAGCAGTCAAAAATATGTAATGATCTACATATTTACAAATTTACAATAAAAAAACACACACACACACACACACACACACACACACACACACACACACACACACACACACACACACACACACACACACACACACACACACACACACAACACACACACACACACACACACAAACAAACAAACACAAGAAGACTGTGCAATTAGTGTAGAGCCCGCTGTAGAGAAGGTACGTATTTCATCCCTCAGAAGCTACGGTAAAGAATTAATGCAACGTTGCAAGCAAGTTTGCATGTTGATTATAATACCTGCGAGTAGTTTAAGAATGCACTCGGAGTATCTTAGGAATAACCTGCGAGTGTGAGTATGTACAAGCGCTCGTTTGAGTACTCTCCAGGCATCACAGAAGCACCAATGCAAATGAGTCTTATCCTCTTTTTTCGTCCCTTAGTTTTCTCATTATTAGCTTACGTACAACGACATACCGTATAGACCTAAATTTTGGAGGGGCCAAACTTTGGCGAATTTGGCGAATTGATAGCATTTCGCCAAATTTAACCCTCCAATTTTTTAAGTACGTATGCGCACACATGTAAGAAGGCATTTTCGATTTTAAAGTATTTTCATCTAAGTGTGGATGAGACTGATAAGAAGTTGCCAGATCCACACGGATCGTTATGTAAAGAAGTACCATCGTCTTCAATAGAGAGAGCCAATGCTAGCATTGCACCAATCATCGAGCGACAAGAATCAGGAAAACGAGGGCCATATTTAATTTTAACACCCGCCCAAAGATATGAGATGGGCAGACGAGCGGCAGAACATGGGGTAACTGCCACCTTACGATATTATTCCAGACGGTTTCCTGAATTACGTACCTTTAAAAGAAACATCTGTCAGGAGACTGAAAGATGAATATCGTGCAAATTTGAAGAAGCCTGGCGGCAACAGTTCTCGAGATACTTCTGGACTCTAAGTTCAGGAATTGCCATGCAAAAAAGCTGGAAAACCATTATTGCTGGGAGAAGAGCTGGATAAGCAAGTCAGAGAATATGTTAAATATTTACGAGAGCGTGGTGCTGTTGTCAACTCCACCATTGTCATAGTGGCTGCTGAAGGCATAGTGATGATAAAGAACCTGTTAGCATGTAATGGTGGGGGAATCAACCTAACTAAGTATTGGGTGAAAAGTCTGTTGAGAAGGATGGGAATGGTTAAAAGACGAGTAAGTAGTAAAAGCAAGGTAAATGTGGAGGATTTTGACATCTTGAAGGAAGAATTTTTGCTGAATATAAGGAATGTTGTAAGTCTAGATGAGATTCTCCCAGCCTTATTGTTAATTGGGACCAAACTGCGATACATTATGTGCCCGTTTCAAGCTGGACTATGGAGACAGAGGGATTGAAAAGAATAGAAGTTGCTGGCAAAGACGATAAGCGTCAAATAACAGCCGTGTTTGGTGCATCAATGGAAGGAGATTTTTTTGCCTGTACAATTAGTGTATCAAGGCAAAACTACTCGCTGTTTACCACAAGTGGAGTTTCCTGTTGGATGGGATATAACATACTCCGAAAATCATTGGAGTAATGAGAACACTATGAAACATTACATTGATAATATAATACTACCATACATAAGAAAGAAACACGATGACCTAAAACTTCCACATGACTATCCAGCACTGACCTTTTTTGACAACTTCAAAGGACAGTGTACACCACCATTACTTCAAATTCTTGATGATAACCACATTAATGTATTATTAATTCCACCCAATTGTACTGATAAGCTGCAACTGCTTGACATTAGTGTAAACAAAGCAGCCAAAGAATTTATGCGCAGAGAGTTTCAGAAGTGGTATGCCCAGCAAGTCTATGATCAACTTCAAGGAAACAGTGAAACTGCATCGGTTGACCTCAGACTGACCATAGTCAAGCCTTTAGGTACTCAGTGGTTGATTAGTTTATGTGACTATTTTAAGGGAAAGCCCAACATCGTTTGCAATGGATTCCGCTACATTAAGGATTATCTTGATAATGACGTTCACAGTAATAGCTGATAAATGTGTATAGCTGCAAATTTCTGTACTGGTATTTAACTAGTGATATGTACTTTACTTCTTTACATGTATCCGTAAGTATAAAAATGGTACTAGTTATTGTTATTTACAATAACACAAAATCATGTAAATATATAAGTTTAATATAGCTAACCTATTTACAGGGAAATGGTGTCATGGACCCTTTGTTAAAACAGTTCACAAGGTGTGATCTCATCAGATCTTGTCTAAACACCTGTTTTGTTGGACGTGAACCAAAACAAAGAGATGTTACAATTGCGATCGCATACAAGCCACAATCTTTAGAGCCTTTTTGTTTTTGACATCTGGCCATTTTAATAATCAGCTATTCAGAGGAAAACAAATTTTCCACTATTTCCTTGGTCTCCTTATCAAGGAAAGCAAAAAGAGAATCGTACACTGCTACTTCATGTCTGTCACAGTAAATGGTGGTTGCTACCACCCAATGTTTCCGTTGTTTACAGAATATTAACTGCAGCTTATTCTCTATTTCTACTTCCCTAGGAGTTATTACTTTCTCCTGTAGTAGTGTAGATTGTAATCCATTTAATTTTTTGAACTGTGCCTTTAAAAATCTCTGAGCTAAATTTATTTCAACATCTGATAGTTCATGGCCCATTATTATACATTCTGCATCAAACTGCTTTTGCTTTTCCCTTGGTGGTGAATTTTCAATGGTTTTGGTTACATCAATTGTTACCTCTGTTGTATCATTTTTTCAGCACAATTGTTTGACATCTGTTCAGAAACCACTACAGTAGACGGTTGCTCCAAAGCTGTACCCTTTTCCAGTTCCACTTCTGTGCTAATGGGCATCAAGGACACCGTTGATAGCTGACCTACTTTACCAATAAGTGAAGATTCCATTAATTCCCTAGTTTTCTTTGCCTCCCTTTCATTCTTAGTGGTGAAATATAGTAAACACGGTATTTCCAGTCCACCTTGTTCGAGGTCAGCCGAATATCTTCGAGGGCCACTCACAACACATTTGATGACACCGCCTCTTCGTATAAACACAGAATTCAGTGCGGAAATTCTTTTTGGGACGTGCTCAACGATAACCATTTCGCCACTAATTTGTTTTTGTATCGCTACTGCCGCGGGATCACGGGGATTTCCTATTTCTCTCGTGCAACGTAACTCTTCAGCTAAAACTGGATTCTCCCACACTGTTTTATATTCGTGGTAACCACGAATCATCGATTCAACCACAAAGGTAAACTCCATTCGAAACTCCCGCATTCACGTGAACCTCCACATGTTCGCAGATACGTCGGGCGGCAGTAAATAGAATTGTCTAGCGAAAGCCAATTCGCCAAATTTTAACCCTCAAAATCTTTACTAGGAGTTGATTCGCCAAAGTTTAGCCTTGCCAAAATTTAGGTCTATACAGTACATAGTATTCGACAAACTGATAAGGCCACTCCAAATGGTTGTCTGGCTTCTGGTCCTGGTGACTTCCAAATAAGAATGCGGGTGGGCGGATTTAGCTATGATTTTTATGTACAAAACATTTGCTATATTGTATTAGATATCACTATTACAGGCTTGTTACTGCAGTTAGAGCACTGAGAATACCAGCAAATTCTAATTAAGGTGTGCCAATAAAAGTTTTAACTGTATCTTTTTATAACCATGATTAATAAATAAAAATTAAAGCATAGGCCTTTTATAAAATGCAAACAAACTAGCTACATAGCTACCTTTTAAATTCAAGTCTGCTTGATATCATGTCTAAAAATGATAAAAAATTAAATGACGTCATTGCGCATGCGCAATACCAATAATGATAAAAACATGCAATTGCTATAGTTTGATGCGGGCAGTGGACCAGAAACCAGACAACCATTTGTAGTGGCCTAATAACGTGAGCACTAACAATACGTGACTTTTCTTTTTGCCATGTTTACTGCTAGTCTCGTCCCCAGACCCTTTGAATTAGGGTCTGGGGACACGTAATAGAATTCCGTGGTTCCAAATGAAGCTGTTCAAGTGTACGAATGTACACATGCAGGAAATTGTGACGTCAGTCGACAAATTGCGTGGTACCATAGTAGCGTCTGGTTGTGAAAAATATAACTACTACAAAGTCCCTTTAGACTACTATATCTTTCGCGTAGCTGCTAAGCATATCTCAGACTGGTAGCTACAGTTGCTAAAATGTGCAAATATCGGATACTATGGTACCTACCCGCGCGAATGTTTAATTGATTGCGGGTGACATTCGTAGTGTTGTCTCGAATCTGATTGGTGACCACAGATTTCTGCAGTCGGAACCACAGAATTCTATTACGTGTCACCATACCCTTATTCAAGGGTTTGGGTACGAGACTAGTTTACTGCCTGCAGGGGCTACCATGTTAGGTTACCTTGCTTGGAAAGAAGTTGAAGACACTCCTGAAGGTACATACATAGCTAAGCACGCAGCTGTTTAGTGGCCAATATATTCTATTTTGTTTACGTAGTTGTTGCGTATTATATACTGTAGTTTTGCATTAAAAATTTTTCGTCGGTGGTGTGCTAGGCCTAGGATGAAAATTAAATACACAATCATTGAATAAATAGAGAAGGTGAAATATCTTTGATTTAGTAATCTACTCTCATGCTTATAACAGTGGATGGCCTTGTTTAAGCTTAATAGAATACCTTGTAGACCCAAGTATACATTGTCATCACACTCACTCACAACTTACACGCTTGCCACTCAAATACTCAATATGCTGAGAACTTGATCACCCTCGAGTGACTGTCGAGGGATAAAACACTCAAGAGTTTACTAACTCGAAGACAGTCACATTCACACAAAGCTTGAATCACTAGGGATGCTCGCTCGAGATTATTATTAGAACCATACGCTAAGCTTTAAATAGAATAATACTTGGGCATGCGCAAAAACAGTGGCACATTTTACAATGGAGTCGTTGTACTGGTCTCTGTACATCAATTTTCCTCGTTCTTCGATTCATTAGTAGGATTAGTTTCATCATTTCATTATTTGTGATTGGCAAAGAAGGCAACACAACAAAAGAACAGTCATGTAAGTGACTAAGTGTATCTTAATATTTTCGAGCAATATAAAATTATTATCTATGCGGCAATAGAGTTGATAGATTAATATTTTAGGCGTGTTAGGCTTTACCGCATGTTATACCTAGTACGTATATCTAAAGGAAGCTAAAGGTGAAGTTACTGTTTACCGGCACTTGAGTACTCGTCATCTACAGTACTCGCATTTTGTCACTATAAGGCCTGTCACGTACATGCAGCACATACGTACGTACAGTTCAACTATAACTTCACACTCCCATGACAATCCATGCATGATACCACACAGCTATTCGCATGTGAAATGCGAAAATTTCTCGTGGAAATCATCATTTACACGAGACGGGTATGTGTAAATTCACACGAGATGTGAAGTGCCATGACACGGGTGTGTGTAAATTCACACGAGACATGAAGTTCCACGACACGGGTGTGTAAATTTACGCGACATGTGAAGTGCCATGACACATGTCATTTACATAGCGACGTGTGGTCTTGGGCTCGTGGCCATGTATGTACAAAGAAATCCACAAGAATCATTGCACAAGCCACACGACGATGCAGTTGCACAGGACACACGACGATGCAGCCACACGACGATGCAGTTGCACACGACGATGCAGTTGCATCGAATTATTTTGATAGCGCTTATTATACGACTGACTCACGTGCGTATTCGGTTGTCAGCCATATTGAGTGTCAAACAAGGAGTGGCCTCTCGACATCTCTTCTCCTGTTCACCTCGTGCGCATGCGCCAGACAATAAAAATGGCTGACCTCGTCATGTGACGCATTGGTTTTCATAAACACATACAATGTGATTAACAGTACATGAAAAGTGCTGAAGAATTAAAGTAAATAATCTACTTATATCTGTGCTGTACGTAGGGATATCAACTGTTCAAATTCGATTGAGAATTCCTCTGTAAATATGAAATATCGAAATCCCAGGATTTGAAAGGTAAAATTCTATTTTTGCAAAAGCCAAGTAACAAACGGATTATTAGTGTGATTTTTTGATCTGTTAGCATTATTATATCACACTACAATGGATAAAAAGGCATACGAGCTGAGCAATATTATGATCGGCCACCCACGCAGGACTAATTGTTTTCCGCTGTGAGTGTATAGAATATTCGAATATGAATATTCTCGTTTTAGCCCTAGCTGTATGTACTCATATTGCGCCCTCTATACTGTATAGGCAGTAATTTTCGAGGCATGAAAATTTCGCTAAAAGCTTAAAAATAGGATTTTCGCGTTTATTTGTTCGCGAGACACCTGAAGACTGGAGGATGCACATTACACAGGCAATAGTATAATTGATGATGCACGAAATGTTCGCGATTATATTTTCACGAAGGCTATTTTACTCGTGAAATTTGTGAAAATATCATCCCTCAAAATTACCGCCTATACGGTAGTTGATGTATTTTTTGTTCTCAATCACCTATGGTGTGCAACAACAAGTGCCACTAAAAATATTAAAGGTCAACTGTAATGGAAAAACAAGTTGATGTTCTACCATCTAAAAACCAGGTGATGTGTAAGTTAAACCACTGTATCAACTGCTATTCAGTGTATTGTAATAGTAATTAATGACGTCACGAGTAAGTCATGTGAGCAAAGACTCATCACTAAGGAGCACATAGCAACGCATACAAATTTAATTCTTTTGTTTAAACCGGCTTTATACTCCAGTACTTTAGTGATAAAACTTTTTAAAAGTAGTACAAAGTTGTTTTAAGCCGAAATTCTTACTGTAACACTATAGGCTAGTCTTGTATTATAAGCTCCGCAACCCGCATGGCACGCCCACTTTCAAAACTGAAGCGCTCTGTCTTGTTAGTAATGTACAGCTGTTCAAACGGCTTTTACTATGGAACCAACGGCTAACACTGCAATACCTTGCTCTTATTCGGCAGTTACTCACGACGCGCTTCGTTACTAAGGCCCCGCCCATCAGTAATATCGATAGCAAGTGTCATAGAAAAGCAGTAGGACTAATTTGATTGGTTATTCAGGCTTCATTTCACGTGAATAGTTAATAGCCTGGGGGGCAGACACACACACACACACCGACGATTTTAAGAAATCAGGCGCGCGCCTGGTTTAATAACTTGTGCTCCTATGGAAGCTTATTGATCATAGTCGATCATAGTGATGCATGGTATCAATTATTTTTTCATTATTTGCTTTGATTAAGTAGTAATTGACACTTGAAAATAGCACCTCTCCTTTGTGGTTTTATCTCAGGAAGTGACTATACTGAAACGTCACGGAAGGACTTCCGTGTAGCATGCGTAAGGTAATACGCAGTTTTGTATAGCCATGGGGAGCCTATTTATACCTATGGTATAGCAATATTAGCAGCATATTTAAACCTATAACGATTCATTAGCATTAAATATAAGTGTAGTAGCTATGCCAAGGCGTTGTATTGCGGCTGGTCGTGACGGCATTGGAGGGGAAGGTTGAAGTCTTCACAACTTTCCAAAGGACGCCACGATAAGAAAGTAGTAGATAAAACCCGTTAAGGAGCAGAGAAGTAATTTGGATGGTCCATTTCTCCATTCTTTATTGTGTTCCAATCATTTTACGCAGAACTGCTTTGTATTCGAAGGCTGGCATTCACTTTCGAAAGTGCCGAAGAACTGGGAATGCCAAACAAGCCGAATGTTTTACGTCTGGTGCAGTGTGAACGATATTTGCGAGGCCAATTAGTATATTTCTACCCTGTTCTGGGCTTAAACCATCCGATTAGCCAGGATCTACCTTCCCGTTGAAGCCCGGCTCTTCATGGCACTTTCTGCCGTTAGTTCAGGCGCAAAACGATACTGCATGGTGCTACTTCAAACTCAGTTGAAACCTATGTATCAGAAACATTGTCATCGTCACTGATATTTGTAGATCCAGAGAGGAACGAATCGTTATCAGATCCGCGTAACAACTTCATTCTTCACTTTCTGCCATTGATAATACGCAGACTAGTGCCTTCCGTGACGTCACGCAGAGGTATAACACTTGCGGTTATTTTTGTGGAAGTGACGTTTTGCAATGTTTGACCAACGATAACTCGAAGACAACATATAATTAGATTATAAAAATTGTTGTTATGCATTCTGCATGACTAGCTAAAGTTATCTATCAAATAAAAACATGAGGTAATTTTTCCTCTGCAGTTCACCTTTAAGATTTGATATGTGCGCTACTAAAGCATTGCTTACTTTACGTGATATTGTACAGTGTTTACCAAAGGACTACACGTGTTACTTTAATACAGCTGTAGTAGTGCTCGACAATCCGTGAGTAAAGCATATTTGTGTACCTGTACGTGTAAGTGCACGCGTGTAAATTACACGAGACATGCATATTACATGCTATGAGTAAGGGTGGTCCACGCAAGCACGTAACGGGGATGCAGTGTAGTAATTTCGTGGTACCACGTGTGTACACGCGTGTGAAAATGAAGTTATAGTTGAACGGTACTGTAGCTATATGCTAAATTGTGTACTTAGAATACTTGTCACTTCACACACTTCGAGTGTCTTGCAAGCACTTCAGTTCACGAAACTCGATCAAGTAGTGCTCTTTACTCGACAAAAATTTGCGAATGAGTGCAAAGTTACCTTAGAGCTGTACCATATGTAGGTAGTAACACATGCTTTAACTAGGTACCTACATGAGTAGCTAGAGCAATGCTCGATTTGCAAGTGAGCAATGCTGGACTCAGATTTGCGAGTGAACATTAGTGTACTTGAGTTCGAGTATGTTGTGTACTCTAGAGTGAAGTGCTAACAAGTGTGACATTGCATTAATTCTGTACTGTGAGGCTCTACCCATGTGTATCAAGTTGTCTTTAAGCTGTACCATACATAGGTACGTACCTATATATGCTGTGAAATCTTAATAGCTTAATAAGTAACAATGGTTGTAGAAATACAAGGGAAAAGCCCACTTATATTGAAGCCATTGTGCATTCTAGAAGATATTTTAGCTGCCGACAATATACATAGGATTGCTTTTTTTGCTGGTTAATTAGTAACTTACGCTAACCATTTAGGATGCTGCTACTGATTGTCCTTACACTTTTGTATGTTTGTTTAGGTTGTAAGTATAAAAATAGGTGTTGATATAAGCAAGGAATAGAGAAATGCATCAGCATAAACTAAGTCAATTATTAGAATAATGCATTGACGTAATATTCCCGCAAAATAAATTTATAATGTAATAATCACATCCTCAAACATTTGTGTGAAATCAATTATTGTATTTCGCATCATTTTCACAGGCTACATAATAAACCAATTATCAACTTAACCTAGCCAACAGTACATATATTATTGTCGTAAAAAAATTTGATTTCACTGCTTTCTCATGGGTTATTTCAAACGAATGCGTTGTTTGAATACTCACCATATTTGTTCCATTGAAAATTGATTGCGCATGCCGATAACCGATAATTCATGGCTTACTCTACATGTAACCAAAATGTTAAGGCCAAGATTACTGGTAGTAGTATAAAATTTCATTTTTAGATTTGGCTGATTTTGATGAGATAATGTTGCTTATCACTCATGTTTGTACATCAAGCATGGCTCATGGTTCAGACCTCAACCAATCTTATAATCCACCAAATTATAACATTATCCCAGTACATGATAATAAACCATTTAACAGTGTATTTTCACAACTATATACGTATATTGACTTTGTCACTTGGGTTTTTGGGCTATAATTATTTATATAAAAGATAATACCCTGTGAACTGCTTAAGGCAAAATGATTAGCCACAGATTTATATATATTTATAAACTCCTTTACTTTAGCTGATAACCATGTAGCCACTCACAATGCTGCTTCGGATTGATCTCTCAGTTTATACGTACGTATATTCATACATTAATAGTGATTTCTTCCATGTAAAGTGATAACATTGTAGTAACAGCACATGACTCACCTAATGATAAACGAGGGCTTTTCTTGTATTTCAATTTTATTTCCACATCGTCTGGTAATGGTTTAGTAACATTTAGGCTAAGTTGCACCTCACCACCTTCATTAACTTCATATCTTACATCACTGAATTTATATTTATCTGATAAAAAGCAATTATTTAAATTTTTGTAGCATATACTATGTGTGTGTGTGTGTGTGTGTGTGTGTGTGTGTGCGTGTGCGATGTGCGTGTGCGTGTGCGATGTGCGTGTGCGATGTGCGTGTGCGTGTGCGTGTGTGTGTATCAATTTCCTTCATTCTCACTATAAATTTACATTTGACAAAAGGTGTTAAGTAAATCGTTATTAAAAATCTTGTTAGTAAAATATTAAGCATACAAGATAAATATTCGTTGTCATTAAAGATAACAAGTTGATGCTACAGTAAATGGAGGACAGCATGTACATATGGTATTGTAACATGGGCACAAGGGATTCACCTGATATGTATGCCCAAGGCCTGATGGCATACATATCAGGCAAATCATACGTAAGTGCACATGTTGCAACTAATGTGTAACACTTTCACATTGACAGAGAGCACTAATATCATGGGCGAACACAGACTCAAGCCCAATGGTACTTACATGGCCTCAAACTTTTCAAATACAGTTGCTTAAATGATTAGCAATGTATTCTTAACTTGTAGGATTGGTTTATATTTGATCATCAAAACATTTTTACGTATGATGTAGTGTTTTGTAATCAATACAGAAAACTGTATACTACAATTAAACATTATAGGCTCTGTAATATAATGTGCAATGTTATTAGTTAGGTGTGTTAGTTGTAATATACCTATACTCTGTTCGTGTTGACCTCGGCTCTGAAACTCAGCACACTAAGCCGTTTAAGTTCAAAGCAACCACCAATTACTGAATCTACGTAACACCACGCAATTACGTAATATTCATTACCTTTTAGTGCAAATAATAATAATGGCGTCGCTAGATTCTACAACAACAACAACAACAACAACAACAACAACAACAACAACATAGTAACAGCAAACCAGCAGCTGAAATAAAGGGAATCTTTTTCTTTGCCATTACATGAGAAGTGTTTTGTAAAAGGAAAGGCCCTTAAAGGGCAAATGAAGCGTCTCTTTACAAACATGACAAAATACTTTGAGAGAGCAGCTTAGAAATATAAGGGCCATCCGAATATTCTTAAGAAAGAATCCAAAACAACAGGTAAGAAAGGCTATATCGAGCGAAAGAAAGATTGATTATGTAATCTTATAACAGTCTATGATATAAGCACACGTAAAAACTTGTTAGACTTCAACCACTAATTTGCCCAGCAAATAAATTCAAAGCCTAACGTTTGAACAGTTCCCCTATACAAATGTATGGCAAAACTTTAAAGTGCCCATAACTCCTGAGCGCTTGGTCCTATCAAAGCGCTTCTTTTTTAATTGTTTCAGGGCTTCACGGCAATCTAAAAATTTTTGCTCTACACCTTCCGCAACAGAAGTTATTCAAGGAAAACAAGAGCCAAGATGAACGCGAACAGAGTATAGCTGGGGTACAACTAAGTTGTGACATGGCTACTATATATCATTCATAAATGTACTTATAATGTAACAGGTATAGTGCAGTCGTGATTGTGGGTTTCCAATGTTAGTTGATTTGTTACTTATGTAGGTTGATGTTTCATGTATCATGTGGTATAGCTATATCATGGACACTTGGGATTTGCCTGATATGCCCACGCTTATATTCATAAATTCTTACCTATTAAGCTCTTCACCTCCCATATTATACTTGCATTTGCAGTACGCTCCAACTTAACAGCATTGCTCTTAAAGATGACTCAGTATTTTAGTTTATAAATGTTCTACTAGAGTACTTCAATAAACCTTGTATTATTAGAGTGTAGGGACAATGAATGTTGTGTTGTAAAGTGGTTGCTAATTGAGGTTATGCAACATCCAGTTGCCACCTGGATGCCTTAAAACCTATGGGACCCAAAACTTCACATGTTGTGGGTAGCCATGTGTTAGAATATTTCTCTAAGGAGCATGCTAACCAGATCCTAGGGTCTATCTAAAACTGAAGTATGAATAAAATGGCACTTACAATCAAATCTATAAGTGCCTGCACGAAAAGGGTCTGGCAACACGAGACTCATGTATTACCGGAGTCCATTATAACGTTCCTGTATAGGTACTGCCACAAATTGAAGACTATACATGCAGTGAACCAACTACTCAATTTGCTCATCATGCACACGAGACAACGCTCATGGTAGTTGTGTGACATAGACTGCTAAATACCCATAAATGTTTGCTAAGTGTTGACCACATGAGTTTATTCGGGTGTTAGTCTGATGAATATCTAAATCGTGAAAATTTCTGCTAAGCCAAAAGTTCAGCATTCGCGAAAATTTGTACCTCATGAAAATAACCCATCAAGACTCACGATAGTGAGTCGCGAGGCCAAGAAGAAGCAGCAGTATGCGACGAATGAGTGAGTTATTTACAGGTAGCACCGCTCAAAAATTCGCAGATGCTGTAACTAAGCCGCCATAAAAGCTACCGCTTAGTTATTACAGACCTAGTACGTTCTTACTATATAGAATCAATATACAAACAATGAAGTAAATAGGTGCCTCCATTCCTGAGTATCAGCCATTGCAAGTTTTATGGCGCCCGTTTTGCGACAACGCACGATGAACCATCTGCCCCGCCCCGTTTCGCTCGTTAATTAGAGAATTAGTACCTTCATTGTTTGAAGAATCAATAACCCGAAGTACATCGAAATCGGCTCAGCCAGTCTTCAGATACGGCCTTACAAAGTCCTTCCTTTCACAAAAATTTTTTGGCACGGCAGTCGTTTTTTTCTTCTTTCTTTCTTTCTTTTATCGCACACTTTTTTCGGGGGCTTGCGGGAGCTTTCATGAACCCCGAAAGTTTTTTTCAAACTCTCTTTTTATACATTCACTTGTTTGTCTAATAACTCACTCATTTCTTCATGGATTTCAGCCAAATTTGTATCAGCACTTCTCCTATGTATGCTCTATCTGTCATACTATTATCAGTACGAAGTAAACACTTGAATGCATTTGAGAAGGACTATTACACTGCAGGTTGATAGTTGTCATAACTTGGACCCCTTTCATATGATTTGCATAAACTTTCAGATATACAATCTATATTGATGTATCACTCTGTAGTGAAAGTTAAAAAAAAATCTCGGGCTTGAGTTTTTCAAAATTATGCTTCAAAGTTTAATTTGCAATATTGTGTGCTAGGCAAGTACAAGTTATGCCCATGCAGTACTTCTCTGCTGCTTGCTAGTAATAACATGTGTTTATACTTCCAAAAAAGTGGTGATATGCTAAACAAAAACACCTTGGGTGTAAAAAAGTGCGAGGCCAATCAGAAGCAGCATTGCAAACAGGTGCGACCAAAAACTTTGATATCAGTTGAGGCCAAGAAGTTACTTATCAAAATCTTTTTCACTACTTGAATGACATACAATAGTTTATAGCATATTTTCACAACTATGATTGGCTTTGTCACTTGGCCACCTTTTTCACACCATCATTACTAATAAAGGTGGTCAAGTGACAAAGCCAATCATAGTTGTGAAAATATGTTATAAACTATTGTATGTCATTCAAGTAGTGAAAAAGATTTTGATAAGTAACGTCTTGGCCTCAACTGATATCAAAAGTTTTTGGTCGCACCTGTTTGCAATGCTGCTTCTGATTGGCCTCGCACTTTTTTACACCCAAGGTGTTTTTGTTTAGTTGCATTATACAGTAGCAAAAACAAACTATATAGTAGGGCATGAACGAATGTGACTTTTTAACATTCAAACATTCTTTAATTTTCAATTTCAAATGTTCGAATATTTAACACCCACACAGTAATTGGATAAATAGTATTATTTATCCATCAATGGTAACAGTTTTACTGTTAAACATCAGATAAATGACAATAAAGTAGTTACAACTATGTGTGATGATAAGTTTGTAGCATTAATGGCACATTTTACATAAAATTTGAGCATAATTTATGCATAATTAAGATTAACAAATGTTTGGTAGTAAAAAATTTACTGACGAATGTTACTAAAACAAATGAACATTCGAATGTTACAACATTTGTTCATGCTTATATAGTATACTAGCAGATGTACCTGCCCTATCGTGTAGGTGTAGCTAAATGCATGCTATACATGGTAGCTATACATGCTAACATTCACAGTAGCTAAGGAAAGTGGTCGGGCCAATGCAGCCCTTGAATTGTTTGGACCAAACTTTCTGAAGGAGACATCTGGTTACCTCTAGGATTAAGAGCAACCATTTTCCTCAGGTTTTTGGCAGGCTCCCTGCAAAACGGCTGCAAGAGCAGCAAGAAGATAACATGCACACACAGTGTGAGTACCTTGTCACAATCAATTATTATTATCAGTCCTCTGTTGGACGAAGCAAAGAGCATGTGGCTTATTACACCACCACTGGAGAAAACACCATTGATGGTGGCAGGCAGGCTGGCCAAATTGTCAACGCCTAGGAGGTTTTCAAAATTAATTCTCTCTGTAGATCAACCAGTTCAAACAAGGAGGCCACCAGCACCATCCTTCCCAACAGAGCAACTTACTTTAATACGGGAAGAGATCACCTCCTAACTGGAAAAAGGGGCAATATCAAATCACCTGGTCAAGTGGAGTTCTATTCCATCGTCCTCAAAAGGACTGGAAAAATGAGGATACTCAGGACAGTAATAAACCTGAAAGCCCTCAATCAGTGGGTGGAGACCCCTCATTTTATAATAGAGGGCTACTCCATGAGATCTACTGGTTAGTCAAGGTAGACTTGAGTAAGATGCTTATTTCACTGCGTCAGTGCATCCTGACCATCAGGGCTACCTGAGGTTTGTCGTAGAGAGAGTAGCCTACCAGTTCACTTGACTCCCATTCAAACTATCTTGTACTCCTTGGGTTTTCACCAAGATAATGAAGGTTGTGATTACTCTGTTGAGATCATGGGGGATCAGGATCTTCGTTTACATTGAAAACATCCTGATCATGGCATCCTCAACTACGTATGTGATCATGATCATGCTGTCGGAAGGCTGGAATATCCTTCCAGCCTTCCGACAGCATGATCATGATCACATACGGGATAGCAGGACAGACTATTCTACTGTGTGATCTGCGCTTTCAGAGCCTCTGGAGCGTTGAGTGTCATTGCGCTGAAGCATGTTTGCAAGCATCAACGTCTTGACGAATAGATGGCATGTCATCAGAAAGCTACTTCAGCTGTGAAAGGATTTGCTAGCGATTGAAAGGGACTCCATCTTGAAAAAATAGCACAGCAACTTTTCAACACACAGCCAACAGAGGTGAGCTTGAAAAGGTTGAGGTGTAAACAAGTGCTTCGGTATTAATGGGGTGTGTGAGACATGCGCAACCCTGTGTCGGGTGAGCATCAGAAGAATATACGACCAACACAAGCTGTGTGAAAGCTAGAAATTAGGCCAATTATGTGAAACCGAGCCTTCTTAAATATAATAAATATAGTCCACCTATATACCTATGTATATATACATCCTGATAATACATGCAGTATTACTACAGGTATCTCAGTTGTATATATATCATGGTCTAAAAATATTACCAAAAATATTATGGTATGCAAGAGTTATGTATGACATGTATGTGTGTATATTTGCATGTATGTGTGTATGTACACATGCATGATATGTATGCATGCATGTATGTACGTATGCATGCATGTGTATGCATGCATGTATGTATATGCAATGCATGTATGTGTATGTATGTATGTATGTATGTATGTATGTATGTATGTATGTATGTATGTATGTATGTATGTATGTATGTATGTATGTATGTATGTATGTATGTATGTATGTATGTATGTATGTATGTATGTATGTATGTATGTATGTATGTATGTATGTATGTATGTTTGTATATATGTATGTATGTATGTACGTATATGTAAAAAGAAGTTTACAATTAACAACTTACTATCATCCACTATTTTAAAGTCAGCTCTACAACTGCCTCGACCTGGAGGTAAATTAGCTACAACTGTAAACGTTTCATCGTCTTCAAATGTACTGTCCATTATAGTAGTAATAGTAATAGCTGATTCATTTCTAGTCCTAGCAAGAAATACAGGTCTGGGTGTTGAATAACTGTAATCATCATTAGTACCTGTAGCAAGCAATAGTATTAATTACATACTACCAACCACAATTGTATTACAAAAATATATTTGAATGTAAAACCTAGGCACGTGTAGTGGATTTGCATAGTTACATATTTAACCCTTTAACATACATAAGCCCAAAAATGGGCTTTACTTCACGTGTACACAAGAAAACTAATAATTACAAATTTCAAGTTTGAAGAGCCTTCTTCAAACAGCCTTATCTCAGCAAGCATTCATCCTATCACTTCGTAATTTTAAACCTACGTAGATGTCCTACACCATACTGTTCATATCACGTGAACATTGTTAGACCAAGCATTCTCCTTTTTATCCACAGGTTAGCCATTATTAGTACCATCACCCTCACATTTGGTACCAAGGAAGATTAAAGATCACCCAAGAAAATCAAAGAGGTCCAATTATGTGACACCCTTCGATATCTTATGTGTTTGCTCATGTATAGAATCACATCTGGATAGCTACATACGGTACTGCACTGCAATAGAGCATGCCTCTATACTCGAGTACCCTTGGCGTGCAGTAAATATATTTACGTGCATTCTACTATGCGTGCATAACTTGTGTACTCGAACAAAAAATGCAAGTTTTGTTAGGGTCCCGTGCGAGAACACAAGTGCAGTTGTAAACTTGGCCATGAGCTGTACCGTACGTCGAACAACACGCGAGATTGACACAACAAATCTTCATGTGTGTACAGAATTATTCACAAGTCCACAGAAAATACTCGAAGAACTAATGAAAACACACACAAGTTTACCACATGCGAGTTTAAAGTTTAAACTGAGCGGTACCGTACATACATGCAGAAATTAACACATTCTCTAGCACTTCTACAATATTTAGTCCCAGCATCATGTATTGCTTTGAATATTGGCTGCCAAAGTAGAGATTAAATCTTGTAGAGGTGTTAGAGAATGTATTTTATTTGTACGGTACAGCTCTAAGGTAACGTCGCATTCTCTCACGGATTTTCATCGAGTAAACAGCATTACTGGATCGAGTTTCGTGTACTGAAGCGCTCGCAAGACACTTGAAGCGTGTGAAGTGATGAGTACTCGAAGTAAACTCGAGTGTACGATTTAGCATAAAGCTACGCAAGTACTGCATGTACGTGACAGACCTTATAGTGACAAAGCGCAAGTAGACGACGAGTGCTCAAGTGTGAACAGTAACTTCACGAGTCAACTTTTAGTTTCCATGCTTTAGATATACTATGTAACGTGTAGTAAAAGCCTAACACATGTAAAATATCAATCTATCGAGCTCTATTGCCGCATAGATAATAATTTTATATTGCTCAAAAATATTAAGATACACTTACATGAATTGTTCTTTTATCATGTTGCCTTCTTTGCCAGTCACAAATAATAAAATGATAAAACTATAATCCTTTTTAAAACACTAACAAATTGAAGAACGAGCAAAATTGATGTGCAGAGACCAGTACAGCGACTCTCTTGTAAAACATACCACTGTTTTTACGCATGCCCAAGTATTATTCTATTTAAAGCATAGCACATGGTTCTAATAATAAATCTCGAGCAAATGTCCCTAGTGGTTCAAGTTTTGTGTGAATGTGAGCATATTCGAGTTAGTACACTCTCAAGCATTTTATAGTTGCTCGAGAGTGATCGAGTTCAGCATATCGAGCATTCAAGTACGGAGTGTGTAAGTTGCGCACGAGTGCAACGTTACCTTATAGCTGTACCGTACATGTATATGCGTATGTAGCTACCCAGCTAGCTACCCAGATGCAATTCTATACTTGAGCAACACATGCAGTCTACATGCATACAATGCTGGGTGGTGAGTGATTATCCAACATGTGCCACAAAACTAAAGTGGTTTGTCAAAACAAGCACTGCATGGTCAGCATTCATGACTACTTTGAGCTGAAGAATTGCAGTAAATTTAAGCTTTACATCACTTATAAAGCAATCCCTGTGAGCAACTGAACTATTAGTGATTTGCACTCATATACCCAAGCAAGTGCAATGTTGCACTAAACTCTCCCAACCCGATGGAGGCCATACTCAGGTAAAGTGTGCATGTACATATTACCATCCAATACTGTTAATTACACGCTTTGTACATTCTTTACAAATTTCTACAACTCACCTCTAGTCGTTCCATTTTCATCAGTGTATTGCATATTTACAGTAACATTATTATATACTACTGCAGTAAGGCTTAATAGAAGAGTTAAACTATCTCCTTCATTGATTATGTACATTGATTCGTCAAATCTGCAAGAATCTAACCAAAAATATATTTACAGATTGTCATAAGGTAAATCAATACTTGTGTCTATAATTATTACATATGTGACAAGGTCTACAAAAGAAGGTCTTACCTGTACATCCAATTTGAACACAAATAACTCAATTACGTATAATGTAGGTATAAATTTTTGACACAAGAGAGACTAAGCATAGGACTGTAAGATGATGCAAATTTTGGAAAATTATATTGGATCTGCAGATAACACTTGTTTTTGCAGACTTGGTCACACATTATTATAGTGAAATATACATAACATTACATAGTTAACATGGCTAACAAATAACCAATCCCAATTTTAAAAATATGGGTTGGTAACATAAAATGAATGTGAATAATTATCAAACTACATTAGATACTTACAGTCATCATTAAGTATTGTAATTGTTGCAGTCTCGTTTTTGTGTGAAATACCCTCAGGCAATCCAATACTAGTAAGAGTGACAGTAAATGTTTCATCATTTTCCTCAAGCATATCATTCATTATACTAATATTAAAAGTTTTTGATGATTCGCCTTTTGGGATGGTAACTCTGAATGGCCCACCCTCATAATCACCATTTTCTACAAGGGTAAATATACGTACATGGTTATGCACATACTTGTACATAAAGAGCTAATATTTGTAGTTCAATACTCATGTGAGATAGCTATCAAACACGCATATATTTTAAAGGACCAGTTTCACACAAGCTAAATACTGTACCACTCAAGTGTAATGTCACACACATGAGTGCAATTATGAGTCCTTGCTTGCTTTGGAAAAGGCAGCTACTCGTGTGTTATTACAGCTCGCTTCATTTAGATATTCACTCGTTAGCTTATTCGAGTACTTACTCTTAGGCACTCTTTGTGTAACTGCTCGTATTCACTTGCATGGGAGGACTCACTCACACGAGCGCTCACATAGTCTCCCCATTTTATGTACTAGCCTCTCATCAATATTATATACTGTGGATCTGGTTGTGCTTTCTCTTACACTGGTAGTAGAAAATCTTTAAGAAGCCCTGTGCTATTGGGAAAACCATTAAACTGTCTACCACAGCAAAATCGATGAAAGACGCTGTTCTTATTCAACTCACAAACAATAGACTCTATAGTATGTCTGCAGTGTCAAATCGGTATTTTGTTCCTTTGGCGGCAGAATCCCTTTTTTTGTTACACAGTCATCAAGACAGCCATTTAGTCTACAAATATGGTTTGTCATACTATATATCTGTTATTCACTGCTATATTTCTGTGCTTACAAAAGGTTAAACTTATGTACTTACTAACCTCATTCAACTACTGGATCAATACGAGAGTCAAGTGCAAGATTTATTGCTCACTTGAATATTTTAGAATACAATGTATACGTACGTAGTATTTGACATATTTGTGCCTTCAATTCTTGTAACATTTACTTGATTTGCAATCAAAACAAGTACGTAAACGTAGTCTAGTTTCTGTTTATGAAAAGGTAGATCAAGCTTGTATGTTGTCACTCAAAGTAAGCAAAAATTGATTTACTTGTGAAAGATACAAAATGCAGTTAATGATGTTTACGAAACATTGAGTGTCATCTGAAGGCCTTAAATATATGGGACCCAAACTTTAGGCATCTAGGGCGCTTAAATTATACTGGATTTCTTAATCATAAGAACAATAGATAAAGTACAAGATATGGCCGAGCTGCTTATGTGCAATAGGTGACAATGTGTTGTAATACAAGTGTGAACCAGGCGATATTGTGTGCAGGGTTTCTTTCAGGGTGGGGGGTGGGGGGGAGAATTTGCCCCCCCTTGGCTTTGGCTTGCCCCCCCTTGGGAATTTTGTTCTGACAGTGAATCAATTCAAGTGTTTTAAATCTCTCCTTTAGTAGCACCCATGTTCTCCATGCCATAATGATGTTTATAGTTAGCGATGACCCTTGATTTCACAGTTATTTTGACTCTACATACAGTCTACAATATATAATATTTTGACTCTGAAATGCCCTCAGATTCAATCTCAGAGCATCTATTTTTCAAAAATTTTCTGGGGGGCATACCCCCAGACCCCCTAGCATTAGCATGTTATGCATGCTGATTGTGCTTCGCACAATAACACATACAATCACTTAGCTTGTTGTACAATAGGGCCCCACTTTAACTATTTGCTCCTGATCACAGAGTATATTCCTGGATCCCCTAGTTTGCTTCCAGGAGGATCACACCACATTGCCCCCCCAGTATCCCGTTATACCTCTTTTTGACCCCCCTTGGCTAAAATCCTGAAAGAAACCCTGGTGTGGATATGCAATTATGAAATAAAAGCTACATAGTTTAATATTTCGTTTGTTAGTATCAAAAGGAGTTTATATGGCATCATCGTTGGTGATAGATGACCCCAGTAGCTCAAAGTTTAATGAAAGATCTAAGGAAAAAATTATCTACTGACTCCAAAAATGCTGCAACTGCTAGCTAACAAATGTTGCACGTGTTACTACCGTCTGAAAATAATAGAAACTATTTTGAGCACGTGCTACCACTTATAATAAGCGCCATCGCTGTGACCCCATACATGGTACTGTGTCTGTATTAAATAGGAAGCTACGTAGTCCATGATGACCAGCTGTAGTTAAACAATTTGGATGCTTATACTTCGTGTAATGTGCACTAAAATAGCGTATGAGCTGGATTCAGTAGTGGCGAGGCACGAGAGGATAAATTATAAGCGTGTTTGCTCGCATGCTATAGAGCACGTAACGTGATACGTGCGAACGTAGCTCACGAGTAAAGTAGCACGTCACGAGCGTATCACTCGTCTGGAGGATCGAATCTCACTACTCGAATTGTGCACTCGCACGCAACTCGCGAGTTTCACACCAAATCTCTCGAGTGACTCTACTAGCACACGCGTGCAAATGTCAAATTTAAACTGAGCTGTACCGTAATCTATAGAGTGATTATTATTGCTTATGGTGCATTTTGGCAGGTACAGTAGCTGAGAACTGTACCTGAAAATGCATCAGAAACAGTAATAACCTGAGATACCTAAGAATGCATCAGAAGTAATCTGAGAGAGCTCTAAATTTCCTGGGGGAGCATGCCCCCAGACACCCTAGATCCTGTGTGCTTACACAAACAGATCTTTACACCATCGCCCACCCCCCCCCCCCCCAACTCTCACAAAACCTTATTTCCCCCCCCCTTGAATCGTTCCCTAGATGAAGGCCTGGACTTCAGTGGGTTATCCGGGTCACATATGTACTCACATGAACCACTTATTTTAAAGAGATGTCGATATTAGCACCTCTTTAAAAAATTCTAGTTGAAAATTATACCTACTTGTTTTACTGACCATAAAATCGGATTGCTCTGATTTACAAATCCTTTATATAACGGTCCACATTTAATTAATAATATATGATAAAATTTTCAGAACAATAGCACTAACATTATTCCGGTAGGCGTAACAACAAATTGGTAAATTTTTTATCAACTATTGCACACCCATATAGCGGGTAAATTTGGCGGCATTTTAATTTGGTGTTTTGCCAATTCTCAGCGTTTGGCGGATTTTAATTTGGTGAAAGCCTAAAATCAGTCATTGCTTCATAACGAATGTTGAGCAATCAGCGGAATTAAATTTGGCGGTTTCGCTAATATCCGCCAAACCGCCAAATTTAATTCCACGCCAAATTTTCCTGCTATACGGGTATGTATCTTCCTCAAATTTTATTGAAATCATACGGAAATATAGATTTTAGATAGTTGTTTTTATGCGCATTTATCGTTTGGTGTTAAGAAGAAAGATACGAAGAAAATTTGATAAGTTTCAGGAACCCACATCTCAAGAACTGCTGAGGCAATTTCTTTAAAATTTGGCACATAAGGTACAATATGTAAGTTTGGTAGAAACCGACCCAATAGTTTTTGAGCTATGGGAGGCTACTTGACCGGTTGTGTAAATTATACACTTGTGTGCCCATGCATCTATCTTGACCACTGACACAATAACTGTGTGTGTTGATATCATCATTTATACGTAGATAATACGTAGCATAGAACTGTCTCATATAAATTTGTAGCTTAAGGTTACAGCAAAGTAGAAGCCAAATAATAGTAAAAAATGGCTACTCGCGCAAAGTCGTTGTATGCTAATCTAGTATCATTTGCTGTTTTTGTCTAAGTTTTGATAGAGTAATAAAAGGAATTAAAGCTTTAGGAAGTTGTTTCTACTCTACGTATTGTGTGAGGCATAAGGCGTGATGTAACGAAGGTAAGTATAGCGAATCAAACTAGCTACATTAAATATTGATGTCTGCGTCGCCCTAAACAACTTACTTTTGTATTTGCAGCAGAAGTAAGAGCACTAAAAGCTTTCTTTTGCACGTAAATGACCTCACGTGTTTTTATAACAAATCGCATGATGTCATTATCGATACCATGGTTTCTTCAGTTATTTGAAAAATGTATGCGTTAGACTCAACGTCAGTTTATTCCAGTATACTCACGATTCAAGTCAGTATTTGCCATCCATCTGTTTAATAGTAGTGGGCGAAGGGACTGATGAAGGAAGAGGGCGCCGTTCACGGTTTAAGGAAATGGTAAGTGAAGGATTTGAGCGAAAAACTATATTTGCCGAATAATTTGTGTGGAATGTAGAGCGTTTATGTTCCGCAACTATACTGAATAGGTATCAAGCTATAGCAGTAACTGTACTGGTTCTTCAGAGGCGCTTGTTACTCGTGGTAGTTAGTTTGCTAGAAATTTGACGTAAAGAGATATGAATATTCCCTTTGCTGATCGCACTATTACTGTATAATGGATTAGCCAAATCGCGTGCCACTTTGTATATTAATAAGCAAACGTTTACTGCACATAGCAGTTGCAAACAAAGTAGCATGTTACTTATAAAACAAAAGTTATTTATTTTTAAAAAATATGTGTTGGTACTACATTCTGCGGTTTACCGTAACCTTAAAGAGGCTGTGCAATGTTTTGTGTTATATGAAACAATTATTTCTGTAAATTACCGCATTGTGGGAAAATTTGGCGTGGAATTAAATTTGGCGGTTTGGCGGATATTAGTGAAAACGCCACATTTAATTCCGCCGATTGCTCAACATTCGTTATGAAGCAATGGCTGATTTTAGAGGCTTTCACCAAATTAAAATCTGCCAAACGCTGAGAATTGGCAAAACGCCAAATTAAAATGCCGCCAAATTTACCCGCTATATGTAATGTGTGTATTTCTGTATCATTTAATGGCTTACCGCGCATCCGTATCGAGTGTTTGTGTGCCTCGAGCTAGCCGTGCTCAAAAGTATAAAGATGGATACTGTAAAGCCGCAAAGTTTTTACATATCTTAGAGAAAACTTTATCAAGTGGGTAGGCCCGTCTCCGCTGCCGATTTCTAATTCAACATCAGTAATCTTATAGAACAAAACATGCGCAAAACAATTAAACGTTCTGTGTTACTTCACTGCTTGCTTCACTGTGATCAGAGTTGTCGTACTGGTATCCAGTCCGAGATCCAGTCTCCACCATTTTTTGTGCCTACTTGTACGTAAAGATCATGATGCAATAGCGTGACATAATCAATTGTAAGGCTTTGCATGTAAACATCACACAGCACCCTTAAACATCCTGCAACTCTTTCAAATATGTAGCTTAATTGTTGAACAATGTCATACAACCATAGCTCATGCTGTGCAGTAATTAATGCATGACTCACCAGTTGCAGAGTGGGATGTAGTAATGAGTTGTACTGTTAAATTCATTGTTAATGGCTTATCAAGAACTAGTGTGATCATTACATTTCCATTAGCTGTATCTTCATTCACAGAAATGTCATGATAAGCAAACTTGATACCATCTAAAAGCACATATATATTATACATGTTATCACTGTAATAAACATGCATTTATATTTGACAAATTAGAGGTTAACTGAAGCAGAAATTTTGTTATATTTTTAGTTGATCATTTTTGGAATTTATCATTAACAGTGCTTCAATCAGTTAGCGGATATTCAGAATTATAAATTACAGAGATTGCAGGCTCAAGTCTTCACAGCTTAATTGTGACCCATAGGGCTTATAGAAATTATAGCTTTTCAGTAGTTAGCTTTCTTTACACAATCATCTTTTATAGCTTCAATACAGCTTCTTATGATATTGTTCTTGACATATAGCTTTTGTCTGCAATGTGTACGTGTTGTCTGCATGTCTGCCTCCAAGAACAATATTATTCAGATAAAATCAAGTCTTAACTAGTTCTACTGCTTTTTACCTACGTATGTAAGTATCATCAATGATATTGATGGGTGTGGCCTTAGTAACAAAGTGCATTGTACACACCTATTAGGCCTGATAGCACTGTATTAGCCATTCAAGTGCTATATGGGTAGCAAAGCATCTAAACTACAGTGTTATAGTAGAATTTTGGCTGTAAACATATCAAGGCACTGGAGGAATTGAACAGGAATTGTTCTATATTATCTAGTGAGGAGTCACTGTTTATATAACTACTTTATTATATTCATGTGTATATAGCAATGTTAGTGTTTAGATACATATTTTGTAGCCAAATGTGTATATGCATAAGTTAGCTGCTACAACAGCTTGATAATCTACACCTCCATCTAACATCCAGGCATTCATAAGCATGTACAACCACTGTTATTGTAAGGATAGGCTAAGCCTTGTGTACAAAAAGCCTTGTGTATAAAAGTGGCATGGCTAAGATAAAATGACTAAAGGATTGATAATATGGGAGTGTGCCAAAGGTTTGTGCAATCACAATACACCCTGAGATGAAGTAAGTGAAGTCAATCTAGAACTTTCATCAAGACAAATCAGCCAAAAATTTAAGAATTGAATTTGATGAGCAAGACTTTGTCAGAAAAATGATAGCTTGTCACTTGAATTACCTTTTGAACTGTACGTATGTGATGGTATTTTACCATCTAAAAATCAGGCATTATTATGTATATAAGTTAAAATATTGTTAATCTGCTGTTGTTAAGAACATAGCTACAATGATAGATACTTACTATCATTGTCCTTGATACAGATTTGAGCTGTACCAATACCATCCTTCTTCTTTTCTTGTAGGATTGGTTTATATTTGATCATCAAAACATTTTTACGTATGATGTAGTGTTTTGTAATCAATACAGAAAACTGTATACTACAATTAAACATTATAGGCTATGTGCAATGTTATTAGTTAGGTGTGTTAGTTGTAATATACCTATACACTGTTCGTGTTGACCTCGGCTCTGAAACTCAGCACACAAAGCCGTTTAAGTTCAAAGCAACCACCAATTACTGAATCTACGTAACACCACGCAATTACGTAATATTCATTACCTTTTAGTGCAAATAATAATAATGGCGTCGCTAGATTCTACAACAACAACAACAACAACAACAACAACAACAACAACAACAACAACAGTAACAGCAAACCAGCAGCTGAAATAAAGGGAATCTTTTTCTTTGCCATTACATGAGAAGTGTTTTGTAAAGGAAAGGCCCTTAAAGGGCAAATGAAGCGTCTCTTTACAAACATGACAAAATACTTTGAGAGAGCAGCTTAGAAATATAAGGGCCATCCGAATATTCTTAAGAAAGAATCCAAAACAACAGGTAAGAAAGGCTATATTGAGCAAAAGAAAGATTGATTATGTAATCTTATAACAGTCTATGATATAAGCGCACGTAAAAATTTGTTGGACTTCAACCACTAATCTGCCCAGCAAATAACTTCAAAGCCTAACGTTTGAATGGTTCCCCTATACAAATGTATGGCAAAACTCTAAAGTGCCCATAACTTCTGAGCGCTTGGTCCTATCAAAGCACTTCTTTTTTAATTGTTTCAGGGCTTTACGGCAATCTAAAATTTTTGCTCTACACCTTCCGCAACAGAAGTTATTCAAGGAAAACAAGAGCCAAGGTGAACGTGAACAGAGTATAGCTGGGGTACAACTAAGTTGTAACATGGCTACTATATATCAATCATAAATGTACTTATAATGTAACAGGTATAGTGCAGTCGTGATTGTGGGTTTCCAATGTTTAGTTGATTTGTTACTTATGTAGGTTGATGTTTCATGTATCATGTGGTATAGCTATATCATGGGCACTTGGGATTTGCCTGATATGCCCACGCTTATATTCATAAATTCTTACCTATTAAGCTCTTCACCTCCCATATTATACTTGCATTTTGCAGTACGCTCCAACTTACACAGCATTGCTCTTAAAGATGACTCAGCATTTTAGTTTATAAATGCTCTACTAGAGTACTTCAATAAACATTGACTGTATTATTAGAGTGTAGGGATAATGAATGTTGTGTTGTTAAGTGGTTGCTAATTGAGGTTACGCAACATCTGGTCACCACCTGGATGCCTTAAAACCTATGGGACCCAAAATTTTGCATATTGTGAGTAGCCATGTGTTAGATTATTTCTCTAAGGAGCATGCTAACCAGATCCTAGGGTCTATCTAAAACTGAAGTATGAATAGAACGGCACTTACAATCAAATCTATAAGCGCCTGCACGAAAAGGGTCTGGCAACGTGAGACTCATCTATTACCGAAGTCCATTATAACGATCCTGTATAGGTACTGCCACGAATTGAAGACTCTACACGCAGTGAACCAACTACTCAATGTGCTCATCATGCACACAAGACAATGCTCATGGTAGTTGTGTGACATGGACTGCTAAATACCCATAAATGTTTGACCACGTGAGTTTATTCAAGTGTTAGGCTCATGAATTCCTAAATTGTGAAAATTTCTGCTAAGCCAATAGTTACAGCATTCGTGAAAATTTGCACCTCGTGAAAATAACCCATTATACAGTTGCAAAAACAAACTATATAGTAGGGCATGAACGAATGTGACTTTTCAACATTCGAACATTCTCTAATTTTCAGTTTTGAATGTTCGAATATTTAACACCCACACAATAATTGGATATATAGTATTTCTCTCACTATTTATCCATCAATGGTAACAGTTTTACTGTTAAACATCAGATAAATGACATTAAAGTAGTTACAACTATGTGTGATGATAAGTTTCTAGCATTAATGGCACATTTTAAATAAAATTTGAGCATAATTTATGCATAATTAAGATTAACAATTGTTTGGTAGTAAAAAACCTACTGATGATGAATGTTACTAAAACGAACGAACATTCAAATGCTACAACATTTGTTCATGCTTATATAGTATACTAGCAGATGTACCTGCCCTATTGTGCAGGTGTAGCTAAATACATGCTGTGCATGGTAGCTATAGATCACATCACAGCCCTAAGCCAGTAGCTATGTCTAATAATACGCTTAACCACCAAGTCTCCTATGCCTACCTACTGGCTAGTCTCCTATGATGGCAAAAACGCCTATTAAGTGTTCCAGGTGGATCTACTACAGCCCTTAAGAATTTATAAACACAAACTTCATAAAGTTTGAGACCAAGCCATCACAGAAACCAAGCCTGGAGTTGATGCATGCAGATACTACTGAGTTATCGTATTTGCCCTATTGTGCAGGTATAGCTATAGCTAAATGCATGCTGTGTATGGTAGCTACAGATCATATGATGGGATTGCCTAGTCCCCTAAGCCTGTCTATGCTTAACTAAGTCTCCTATACCTACCTAGCCTCCTATATGCCTACTTATATAGTCTCCTATGCCTATATATATCTATAGTATTCTAAGCCTACCTACATTCTAAAAACAGGTGTTTTAGTGTGTAGTTATTTAGCTATGTAGTTGCATACTTAGTGTCCTAGCCTGCCTGGCCATATACGTACTTAGTGTCTGAGCCCATCAGTTTAGTTTCCTAAGCTGAGACATACATATACATGAGCAGCTATGGATGCAGTCTTTTATGTGTATAGCTAGTCTCCTAAGTACACATGCATGTTCCGTAGTTTTCTCAGCCCTGCTACCTAGTCTCTGAGCTGTCTCTCTACCTAAGCTAGTCTCTTATGCTTGTCTCAGTTGGCTGTTGGCTATGTTTGTACAGTTACCACATAGCTAGGTCTCTTAACACCTTGTAGTAGGCTGTACCAGCTTGTAACAGCTTAATCTATTGGTTAGCCGACTTAGTTAATATGCTGTATAATGCTAAAGCTGGTACAGACAAACTTGCTGCATTCCTGCTTGTACAGACTTCACTCAGAACTTGAGATCAAATGCCATCAGTGCGGTTTGGAAGGACACGCCCACTTATCGAGTAACAATGTTTAGCTACCCTGTACATGTCTGCTGCTACTAAAGCTTTAGACATTTCAATGTAATTGATTTTTATGGCTATTCCAGCTGCAGGAGATATGCTGGTAATATCCCATTTCTTCAGCTGAAGACCAGACCCACTAGCAGAAGTAGTGAATGCCTTTCAACAAGATTGGAGCCCATTCAGAGGGTGTTAATCCTTCATGGTGTCTCATTGGTGGAGTCCTAAGCCAAGTACATCTGCAGAAAGCTCAGGGTAGCACCGGTTTGAAAGGGTCAGGCCTGGTATCCAGTGCTTCTAGAGATGCTGTGGGAATTTCCCTCAGATGATTACCCCAGCACCAGACCTGATTCAGAGGCCATCAGGCTCCCTGATGGAGATGGTCCCTCAACTAGCCATGTGTCTCCGGGAATGATTCTCAAGTAATTGCCTTTCAGAAGAGGCTACTAAGCTCTTTCTACAGTCCTGGAAATCTAAGGTCATACGACTTCCACTTCCGAAAATGGGCTCAATGGTGCTTTGAAAGGACAGTTTGTACATTCCAAGTAGCTGTATAGCATGATAGAAGGGGGCTATCATGAAAAAACTCGAGCATATGATGGGATGCTTGCCAACTACCACACCATCTAAAGGCATTCAAACATCAAGACTGGAAGCCCTACTTGAACAGTTAGTTCTGTCAAGAAATTTCCTACATCAAAGGCAGGTCCTGAAATGGGATTGCAACCCCTTGCATTACCAGGAGAATTTTGGGCCCAAATACTTCCTTACCCTTGAAGCTTACCTTAAGCATGTTGCTGGCCTTAACTCGCCCTTCACGTTCAGCAGATCTGGCACTTCTGCAGCTAGATTGTTGACAATTCAGACCGGAAGGAGTGGTGTTCTTACCAGCTTCATTTTCACTTTTCTTATGACTTGGAGCTTTGTCCAGTTGAGACTCTGAAGCAATATGAAACATTGACTACTTCATTGAGGCATCATACCTCTACTAGTCTGTTTATAGTTCCAGTCAAACCTCATGAGCCAGTGACGTGAAGTATTGAAGTTGGCTGTCAGGGAAGTAAGTACGTATTTTTCAGGCCGCTTAGTTAGAGGTGCTTCAGTCTCAGCAGCAACTGGAGCTTGCATAACTCCCAATAAGGCAGCTGACTGGATTCTTCAGGTGATTCTACTACCGTCCAGTTCGTGATCTTACTTTTGGGCAGATCTCACATGTCCAGGCACCACGTGGGCCAAAGAAATCAGGACCCAATCTCAGATGATGAAGACTCAGAGCGAGCAACCTTGCGGATCCGTGTGGTGCCTGTGACTGAGTGGAATGATAAGTTCCTCACTGAATCGTTCGTGCACAGGCTATTTACTGCCTAGCATTATGAGCTTCAATGCAGGTACACGCTACCAAAGAATGATCAAACTAAGCCCTGTTTCTGGATGCAATGATGGCATCCCAGTGTGTGATTAATGTTTTTAGGCAGCCCTTTTTGTTCTGCAGTTTTAACGGGCCTCCTCAATTTTGGGTGGAGAAATGCCAATGTTCAAATGTTAAGAGTTAGTGGCCAATTACTTATAGAGTGACCACGAAATCTGCTGATTGCTCCATGTCAAAGCTGCAGGGGCTGGCACCTTACCCAGCTCTTGGAGGTGGTCAACAATGACCAGCCCCAAATGACAAAAGATCAAATAGGCTAGGCTGTCGAGACAGCTCTCTCCCTCCTGGCAAATACCTCCCATCAAATGTCAGCAATGAGACGGGCCAAAATATTAGAGGAATACAACAAAGACTTGCTAACATTCACAGTAGCTAAGGATAGTGATCGGGCCAATGTAGCCCTTGAATTGTTTGGACCAAACTTTCTGAAGGAGGCATCTGGTTACCTCCAGGATTAAGAGCAGAACTTGAAATAGCAGTCGGCCATTGGCCATTTTCCGACCAATTTCAGGATTTGGCCGACCAAAACTGATATGCTAGGACATATTTGCTGTACATTTCCAATGGAGAATCAATGATATGTTCCTATTTTCAATAAACGGCCGACCAATTTGTAATCCTTATTTCAAGCACTGAAGAGCAACCAGTTTCCTCAGGTTTTTGGCAGGCTCCCTGCAAAAGGGCTGCAAGAGCAGCAAGAAGATACAGTGTGAGTACCTTGTCACAATCAATTATTGTTATCAATCCTCTGTTGGATGAAGCAAAGAGCATGTGGTTTATTACACCACCACTGGAGAAAAGACCATTGATGGTGGCAGGCAGGCTGGCCAAATTGTCAACGCCTGGGAGGTTTTCAAAATTAATTCTCTTTGTAGGTCAACCAGTTCAAACAAGGAGGCCACCAGCACCATCCTTCCCAACAGAGCAACTTACTTTAATATGGGAAGAGATCACCTCCTAACTGGAAAAAGGGGCAATATCAAATCCCCTGGTCAAGTGGAGTTCTATTCCATCGTCCTCAAAAGGACTGGAAAAATGAGGATACTCAGGACAGTAATAAACCTGAAAGCCCTCAATCAGTGGGTGGAGACCCCTCATTTTATAATAGAGGGCTACTCTATGAGATCTACTGAGACAGGGAGACAGGTAGACTTGAGTAAGATGCTTATTTCACTGCGTCAGTGCATCCTGACCATCAGGGCTACCTGAGGTTCGTTGTAGAGAGAGTAGCCTACCAGTTCACTTGACTCCCATTCAAACTGGCTTGTACTCCTTGGGTTTTCACCAAGATAATGAAGGCTGTGGTTACTCTGTTGAGATCACGGGGGATCAGGATCATCATTTACATTGAAAACATCCTGATCATGGCAGCCTCAACTACGTATGTGCTCGTGATTATGCTGTTGGAAGGCTGTTGGCTGTGTGTTGAAAAGTTGCTGTGCTATTTTTTCACGATGGAGTCCCTTTCAATCGCTAGCAAAATCCTTTCACAGCTGAAGCAGCTTTCTGATGACATGGCATCTATTCGTCAAGACATTGATGCTTGCAAACTTGCTTCAGCGCAATGACACTCAATGCTCCAGAGGCTCTGAAGGCACAGATCACACAGCAGAATAGTCTGTCCTGCTATCCTTCTCGGGGGAGGTGAGCTTGAAAAGGTTGAGGTATAAACAAGTGCTTCGGTATTAATGGGTGTGTGAGACATGCGCAACCCTGTGTTGGGTGAGCACCAAAAGAATATACGACCAACACAAGCTATGTGAAAGCTAAAAATTAGGCCAATTAGGTGAGACTGAGCCTTATTTTCCAGGTATTAAAATTTTTGAAATATTAAAATTTACAGCAAACCATGATGAATATGTGTGAAACTGGTCACAGTAACCTGACTTTTACCACTGTTGAGCAAAAAATTGCATGGGAATACCTTTAGGCATCCCTGAGATACAGTAATTTTGCTTAAAACAGCCTATTTTAAGCATTTTGAGCATTTTCCAGGTATTGAAATTTTAGAAATAATAAAATTTAGAGCAATCCACTGTGAATATGTGTGAAACTGTTCACAGTAACCTGACTTTCACCACTGTTTTGCAAAAAATTGCATGGGAATACCTTTATAATAAATAAAGCCCACCTATATACCTATATATACATTCTGATAATACATGCAGTATTACTACAGGTATCTCAGTTGTATATATCATGGTCTAAAAATATTACCAAAAATATTATGATATGCAAGAGTTATGTATGACATGTATGTGTGTATGTATCCATGTATACGTACGTATATTGTCTGTATTAAAACTACAAGCTTATTAATTATTCCACTATAGTTACCTTCACATGTTCTATTATCTGCTGCTAACACAAATCCTGCATTACAACTGCAGTTGTATGATCCCTCAGTGTTATTACAGTTCTGATGACAATCATTGTATCCCTCACACTCATTGATATCTACAATGCAGTGTGTTTACTTGGTAGAGACAACTAAAATGCTTAAGATAGTACGTACCTTCACACTGTGTAGCATTAGCAGTAATTTCTCGGTAGCCATCATAACAATCACACTCATAACTACCAGGAGTATTAATACACTGTTGAGTACAATCAATAGTTGATCTGTTGGCACACTCATCAATATCTAACATCATTGGTATGAAAATAGACACCTAAATTACAATATTTAAATTACTAACCAACACATTTAGAATCATTGCTTGCAATGTAGCCCTCAGGACAAGCACATTCTGCTCCCACCAATGGTGCAGCATAGTCAGTACATTGTTGTCCCTCAAGACAAGATATCGTTTCACATCCATCAGCATCATTCTGACAGAATTCTCCATCATAACCTTTATAACACAAAGCAAATCACGGTTATATGTACGTATGTAAAATTAATAGAAGTATGTACTTGATATACCACTCGTTATAGCACCACTATGAGCATAGGCGTAGGAAAGCATTCAAGTCTGGGGGGGCCACAGAGACTTAACAGGATTGATTTGTATGGCAAAAATCTAATTCCTATGGAGAAGTTATATAATCTGGGGGGGCCATGGCCCCCTTGGCCCCCCGGTTCCTACGCCTATGACTATGAGTGTTGTATGGAAAATACAACATGAGGTAAGTCAAGTGACAAATACAGTATGAGGCATAGCTGAGTGCTGAATTTGCCATGAGACATACGCACGTAGCAACACAAGATGTATTTGCCATTTTTTGTATGACGCAAGTATATATGATACTTCAACTGATTTATCATTTTGTGTGGAAAGATGAAGATTAATTATTACGTAGGTCTCATGTTAGCTTCAATTTGCTGATAAAGGTCCTGGACCATTAAAACAATTTGTTTGTAAGAATCTGTATTACTGCACATGTGAGTGGCATGTAGCTATACAAGCACATTGAATAGAATAGTGCAAACAAAAGACCTACTAAAATATGGACTAACATTGAGGGCTATGTTATGTTGTTTACTGAACCTTAAATAAATATATCTAGTGATTGTACAATTGTATTTTAAACCAGGCGTGCTCCAGTTTCAGTTGGCACACGCCTGGTTTCTTGGGTATGTCAGTTTGTGTGTGTGTCTGCCCCCATGCAATTAAAATCATTCACATGAAATGAAGCCTGAATAACCATGATCCTCCTACGCAAAATACAATAAAATGTAGGATTTTTATTATTAATTTCATATAAAAATTGGTAAAATACAGTTTTGTATGAATTGATCTATTGATAGCTACGTAGCTAATAGCAGGCTAATATTCTGTTAGTATAAAATACACTAGGCAATGCATACGTAGCTAGGAGCTTCCCAACTGACTTAAAATCGCTACTATATGGTTTTTGATTTCTATATCCCTTTTTGTGTACGTACTTAGCTATGTACGTATGTACATACGTACCTTCTGGACATTCGCAATTTAAAATTATGAAGCTAAAATCATTAGCCAGTAAACCATTAGTAGTGCAGTTGCCTTCATTCTCACAAGCACATAACTGAACAACTGGGTTATGGAATGATGAAATCTTTTCCAAATTTGGATCCATAGCAACTATAGTCAAATTTAGTACAGATGTATTATCAGCTGGTGTCCATGTTATTGTGTAACTGTCACCATCAGGATTGTTCAGTTGTACACCACTGGGTAATGTTTCCTCTCCTTCATGTAGTATGATCACATTGATATTCTGACTATCACTACTGACTGTAAATGTGTAAACAGATTCCTCTCCAACAGTAGCCATGAATGTTTCTGGTGCAGTTATGTTTGGAGGAAAACTGACTATATAGTTCAACATAAACTTTATGTACATACACCTGTATTTGCATGAATTATACTTACATGCTTTCTGTATTTCTGTTGCTGTCTCATTTTCAAATGCCATTGCAGCCATACCAACCTCAGCATCTCCTGTTTGATCAAAATCAAACAAACATTCCACATTGTCACTGCAAACATCTGTTAGCATCGAATTGTTCCTTAAATTAGATACTATTTCATCCAGAAATAGTGGAATATGGTCTGGATCAGAAAACGTTATCACAGATTCAGATGCTTCATATGCAAAAATACTTTCTGTTTCATTAATCTGCCCTGAAATTATTTATATCTAATAATAACATTCACTATGCGAATGAAGAATTTGTGCCCTTTTATTCGATAGCTACATGTAGCTAGTTTTATTTCTATGCAGGCTGTAGCTACGTATATCCTTCTATACAACATTTGATGTTTTTTAGCACCAATCATCATCCATGGTAGAAGCATGGAAGCTGTTCACAGAATTTGATGATCAATGCATTTGATCAATAAGCTTAAGTGTTCTGTATATAAAAGGTCTCGCTTAGTGAGACATAATCATGCTTATTATACATTATCAGCACTTTTATATTTGTAGCTTATGCTGAACAACTACGTACGTAAATGTAACCATTCGAATCTGTGAAAAACAGGTCTTATCTGGACATTCGATTTTATGATTTTGAAGACACATATGTAACTCAGCCTGTGTTTAAGCAATACCAATAACAATTTGACACAAGAGAGACTAGATGCAGATTTGGAATATTAGCTCATTCACAAGGGAATTTATGGTTCATTGAATGTGTGTAGTTGAATGTACAGATAAGACTGTTTATGCAGACTCAGTCACAAATTTTGTACCTATTGTGATTTTGTATTACATTTAGTCTGTATATTATATTCAGCATGGAATTTATTTGGTAGTTTGGTGGTGGATTTTTGACAAATTTCCAAATTTAATTCTGTCAATCACTCACATCAGCCTATATTTTGAAGTTAGTAAAATGCCCAAATTTGTCAATCTGCCAAATTAAAACAATGCCCTCTCAGTCAAATTTAAGTCCTCTCAGTCAACAAAAAGTTACAATCCTCTCTGTTTACATTGTGATCCCTACTCCTTTTATACGTATTCAAAATTTATCTCTAGTTGAACATTAACAATAATTAGTTTTATTACTTACAGGATTGCCCAAACTGATGAATTTCTCTATCAGATGATGAATTGGATATCATAGTTCCATTACGAAATACAAACTCATCAGAAGAATCATTATTAAAGTTACCCAGTAAACCAGAAGTGATTCCTTCAAAAGATGATGGAACTTCTAAAGTATACACTAACAGTCCAGCAGTATAGTTGATGGTAATTCCTACTCCTGATGGAAATGATACTGTAATGGAATTATTGCTGCTTTGTTCAATAAAAGTTGATGATACTGTTATAGTATCGCCAATTGAAATAAAGCTGTCTGATATATCAGTTCCATTAAGCTTTATAGTAAATGATCCAGTACTTAGATTAACATCAACCTATTCACAAAGAATAAACGGCTTATGATCACATACATATGTACATAGCTACGTACGTACGTACGTATATACTATGAATAAATCATGAAAAATTAAATATTTAACTAGTAATAATACAGCTGGAAGATCTAGGCTTAGCTTGCATAAGGGCACTTACACTCAAAGTATAATATATAGATACATTAAATAAAGTATTTATATATTACCAAAAATACAATTCAACAATTACTTACCTCAACAATATCAACATTCTCTCTTAAAGCAAAAGCAGAAAATACAGTTGTAGCAGCAGAGTTAGGGGCCAGTTGAGTTCTTCCTTGAAATTCAAAATTGTTAGCATTTTCCCTTAACAACACATACTCTCCCAATCCATTGAATGTGTATCTACGTCCATCAATTGTAGTAATGTGTGGATCACCCCATCCCCAAGCTACAGTTGCAAAACATAAACATGTAAATAAAATTTCATTTATAAAAAAGAGTAGGGATCGTAACAAAAAGTAATGAAACAAATACCTAGCAATTAGCTACATAGCTTGATATCATTTATCACCCAGAATTTGTACTGCATGTGTCAGCTCAAACAGAATTAGAGCTGGGTTAGTTACATACATATATAGCTACATATCTAGCTACAACACAAACATGTTTTCCATAATGCATTTTGCATGCCTGATATATACGTAGTTACATGCGGCTTTTCAAAGTGTTCATTATTGCATGTCGACACCTTGTATGGAATGTTATGTAGCTACATGTGACACGCTCCAATTGACATTTTTTGTGCCATCATAAAGAAGAAAGAAGAGCAAAGGAGACACCATGGGACAGTGAATAAGCTTTCTTCAGAACAAAATTTCTTTGATGACATGAAAATAATCATAATTGTGGTAAGAAAAATAGAGCTGTAGCCTGTAGGCCTAATGCTATCAGGCCTAATGCTATCAGGTCTTATGGCAGGCAGGCTGGCAAACTGGAAGGCAGATGAAATACAGGTGAAATTTGAAAATTTATTCTTCCATGGATTAAAAATATTCAAAAAGATACACAACAGTCCAATGCATTTAGTCAGCTTGTCCTATTGTGAAGTGTGTTGAGCACAAATTTTTAAGCCATAAATTATTGCAATGATCTACAGTTGTACATATATGCATAGCTACGTAAATGGTGAAAAATTAATTTTGAGTAAGCCACAAAATTAAAATCTTTACTAACAATAAAGCCCAATTTTTGTCATATTCCAATGTCTACTTAATTTCTTACCATA
This sequence comes from Spongia lamella, assembly GCA_963930835.1. Lineage (NCBI taxonomy): Eukaryota > Metazoa > Porifera > Demospongiae > Dictyoceratida > Spongiidae > Spongia > Spongia lamella. The sequence goes on along the minus strand of OZ005751.1, from coordinate 8,387,360 downwards.
CGTACAGCAGATCAGTTTTTATTATATAATGATCAGAAAAGTTGTGATAAAGTTACGTAGCTAGTACAAATATAGTGTACATAAGTGCAGATAAATTAATATACATACTTCTACGTTGAGGGACATATCCTGCACAACTTCTTGGTGGTCTTCTCTCATGATAGAGTTTACAATAACCCACATCACTTAGACAGCATGTATCCTGAGCATTCCTATCATACTCAATATAGTTAGGATAATTTACTGTGTATGACCACCAAGGATGATATCTGAGTAGTCCACCACTGCTTCTTCCTTGAAGAACAAGTGCACCACTAAGGAAACCACGAATTGTTGAGTAACAACATTCTTGTGCTCCACCTAATGCATTAGGGAATCTCTCAATGAAACAAAATGAATCATTTTTGCTAGTAAAATACCAAAACCTTCGATCCCGCCATGCTTGACATGACGTACAGGGACATGCAATTTGATTGTCACTAAACGAAGAAATGCTTGCACTACTCTCATATGATCTAATATCAGAATAATACCAAGACAAGCACTGAGCTCGAGCCTGGAATTGCTTAATTGTATCTGGGTCAGGACTTATCTTGTATACAATATTGACATACTGGCTATTGATATTAGTACAGTCAATTTGATTAGCTTCTTCACGAGCAGTTAAAGGATGATTAGCAAAAAGAACTCCTTCATTATATCCAATAGTTGGATACCTCCACAAACCACTCCATTGTATCAAGTCACACATGTACGTAAAAATAGCATAAGATTCTTTGCCATCAGTTATCACTAACGCTTGATATGTATTTTCCTAAAAATTGTAAGTAGTACGTAGTGTTTATCATTAATTTATATCCAACTACAATGTTATTAAACTTATCACAGCAAAATAGATTCTTATTAGTATTGATCACTTGCAGTAAGGAAAGACTATTTAATACATATTTGTGTAGATCATCATGAAGTGTAATTTATACTATTACGTAAATTATACTATGTATAAATATATGTACTAGCTAACTTTCTTTGGATAGCTAGTCATGATCATGGATGAAGTAATGCTATACAGATTCTTTAGTGGTGAATTACATGTAATATGAGCTACTAAACCAATGATAATTAAGTACCCACACATAGTGAACTGACTACATATATACACAGCTACGTAACAAAAGAACGTTATGACTTGGAAACTTATATTGAGAGGAATCAAAATTTTACAATATGCATAGTTAGTTCACATATTCGATTTTGCTCATTTAAAGGCTAAATGATCAGTGTACAGGTCTGAATTTTGCAGAACTGATAGAAAAATGTCTACTCTATAAATCCTGCAAGTTTCAGGTCTGTCTATAATTCTTATCCTTAAAGTTGAAAATTGGATGTGTGACTATCCATATGTTTTTGCAATCCAATCATTGTGATGGTAGGTACGTATATGTATGATAAATGTAGCTAAAGTCCTTTAGATTATCTATTTGCAATACCTAAATGCATGTTCATCATATTTACAGTGTTATTTAGGTAAACAATGCACACGCACATGCATTTTGTGTACCTGGTTTGTAAAAGTACTTATCGATGGATCATATTTCTCAAAAAAGTTGAAGTATCTGGAGCCATGTGGGTAAGGATGAACATCTCTCCATTCGGCTAATATCATGAATGTTCCAGAAAAGTTGCTCAACGTGTTGATTCTGAGGTAACGACTTACTCTATCCAATACAGTATTTTCAGTAGTGCTACTTCCATGGTGAAAAGTCTCATAACACACCTCTCCATCTTTACGGATATCATGATCAGCCCAGTATGGGGCCACAACATAAAATCTTCTCAAATAATTGCCAGGAAATGGATATGGATACCAATAGTAAAATGGTCTACTAAATGAAATCACTCCATTAGTCCCAACCTGCATATGTATATACATGACCTTACTTGTGGAGCCAAAATTCATAACTAACTTACATATGCAACCGTATGTGTTTGTAATCCAAATGGGAATGCATAGGGAATGTATATAGCTTCAGAAACTCCATCAAGATATCGTCTTAATTGTTTTTTAGTTGAAAAAATATGAAATGGTAGAACAGTATCATCTATAAATAAAAAAGATTAATTCTGCAAATAATTATTGCATCCTTAAACACAAGATCATTATAACAATTAGCTACGTATGTATTACACTGATGGTACTAACCAGTTGATGCACAGAGCAGACCAGATGTAGAATTGACATAATTACTATTAAGATCTACAAAGGTTACTGATGATAATGACAAATAAGTATTGGATTCTGTGATTTCCCTCAAATTTATAATGTTTTCAGCATCTGATGGTAGGAGATTTATAACAATAGTAGAACTACTAGCTGAAGCTGTAGAAAGTGTTCCTCCTGTTAAAGTGTGCATAACACCTGAAATGGAAGTGTCAGGAGAATTCTGAATGGTAATACCGCTGAACAAGAAGCTAGAAACATCAATTACTTCAGTTATTTCTAGAGTAAGTTGATTTGATAATAAGTCTAAATCACATGATATCACCGCTGGAGTTGTAAGGTCATGTACTATGCTAGCTAATCTGTTATTACGGGGTAAGGCAATTGAGTTACCCCCATAATCCTCAACAAGTGCACTGGTATGATTAAATGTAACATTTATCCATATTATTTGCGGAAATATCAAAAGTTTCAAAGCATTAAGATCGCTTAATGTCAAAAAAAGTACAACACAATGTCCAGTTCTATTACAATCAGTAATGTCACCACCTGTTAAAGGAACAACTATAGGAGCAGTAGTGTTGTTACTAAAATCTTGAAAATGAAAATTAGTAAAATCAAATGTAGAAATATTTACTGGCTGACTAAATGAGAAAAATAATAATCCTGTATTCAAATCAAGGTCTAAATATATTAAAACTGGTGGAGAACTATCTGGTAGTACTTGGGTTGCTCGAAATCCACCTGTTTCTGAAAACGTTTCATTGGCAGAATTCACCAGCAAAGCTCCACCTGCAGCTCTTGACGGATCATAATACAGAAAGGTATTGTCAGGATCAGTCCCCAGTACAGGATTAGAATTCAGTATGGACCTAAACTCCATTCCAAGATCACATGTAGCTGTAGTATCATCAACTTGCAAACCTACTACACTAGGCAACAGTTGTATAGCCATGCTGATGTTACCAACTGAGGGACCTATTAATATAGCTGTGCAATCTATTGTCATCCCATTATTAGCTGGATTAAGTTGAGCAGAAAAGTTTAGGGTGATTAAATTATTATCAAGGTCAAGGCTCCATACTGACAACACTGGTTGAGCATCTAATATCAATAGAAATGTAGTAATATGTATAAAAATACTGTATGGTCAGTCAGAAAATCCAATAATTTCAATAATTAAAACCCATAAATAACACATGAATCACAAAATTCTATCCCAACATACTATTCTAATTTCAATGTTTTGCTGACTCTAAAATTGTTGACTTTAATACTATATAATGTTATAAATATGTTTAGTGTAAGTGACTTATTATCGACCGACACTTTTTATCGACCAGTACAAATCCCCCTTATTATTCCGATTATCATCATAGACGGGAAGTTTTTTTGTTAATAAAGCCATGAAACAGGTTTTAAGCTAACAAGGTACAGTTTTAGTGTGTGTTCAGTAAATGGTGAGCATGTTTTTAGCCAGCTAGCTATCATCCATAAATTTTGATAAATGTTGTGTGACAAGTGCGCCATGCTCAATGAGAAATTTGAAGTGTGGAGGTAGCATATCAGCCTTGCCACTATTTATCTATAAATTTATACTGTAAAGAGTAGGAAAATGTACTGGTTGAGGCAATAGAGGTGTATCTGTCTTTAACAGAGAAGACTTCTGCTAATGAAGGTGACAAAAGGTCACTTACACGAGGTCACTGGTGGTGTTCGCTTGCACTGATAGACTGGCATAGGCCAGTGTAAATTATCTGGAGTGAGGTGCACCAGGATCCTGTACTGCAGCAATGGCATTATTGCCCTTGTTTGTATCAGTATAGTTTAATTGTGTATTTTATGCATGTGTAATATCTTGTATTGCTTATAACTCTATTACTACACACACGCATTTAATGATTCTTAGTATGTGAATAGATATTGTGTGATATGTGGCATGTGTGCCCTAACAATGGAGGTGGTCGATAATAAGGTATCGAGAAATGTATGTGTGCATGTGGTCAATAATAAGCATTGGGGCTCAATAATTCCTATTTAATAATCACACATAGCTACTTGGTTAACGATGCATAGCTGAAAGACGATTCACCTCATGTGACTCTACTTTTAACTGCAAATAGAGGAAGGATAGGCAAACAAGATTATAAAAGTCTGGAATTACAGTGATAGGAGGTTCTTACATGTGCGAATATGAACCTTGGTTGATAACGGGTCACTTACACTAGCTAATAGTGTTGCACCGATAATCAGCGGAAATACCCTATATCGGCAAGTTTTTTCATATCGGTTATTGGATAGGTAACTGTGTCAAATTACTAGCAGATCCGATAAATTGCTGGGCAGTACCAGTGTATTGTTACTTAAATTTTTGGGTGGTTTTAGTGGTGATCAGGAAGCCATACCTTACACAAACACTGAGGTTAGCACTTAAAACTGTAGCAGCCTGCTTTCATTGAAGTGTTATAATGTATATATAGCCTAACAGATGATGAAACCTTTAACTTGTGGGATACTTCCAACCTTATTTTATGTGATTTTTATGGAGCAATAGTGACTTATTGATTATATCGGACCGGTTGTGTTTTATCGGTTTAACATTTTATTTATATCGGTATCGGAATATATATAGCTTACTAGAAACTATGTTGCCACTATTATAGTAGCGCACCATGCATTCTACTACTAACCATGGTAGCTACATTGCTGCTCTAGCTACTATAGTACATATATACCTTAACACCATAAACATGTAGTACATTTTGATAGGAAATGTGTGTCAAACCAAAGTTACCGTCATTTAGGGATTGGTAGCTACGTATGTACATTAGTATGAACTACATATTACACATGGTTTGCTTACCAGATATTGATGTCATAGCAAAGAAAATCAGAAGAACTGAATAGACATGTAAGGTACATGACTTACTCATCCTAAATGCAAAGACATACTGTATAGCGTAAATAATTATTATTGGCGGTGGAAAATTTTGACGAATTGTTACTAATTCGTTAAAATTTTCCACCGCTAAACAATTTATGCTATTGAGTATATAATATTATACATAAAATAGTAGTTAATACGTAGTAGGGAACACTATAAAATGCATCAAAAATTTTACATGGTTCAAAACACACCAAAAACTTGACTACACTGGTATTACTCTAATATGATGCACCACTGTTAAAATGCAAACAGCCAGCCAGCCATGCCAGCAGTGTATTACTGCATACGTATGATTGCAGCTGGATTGCTATAGCTACCTACGTATACACACAACTAACAAAACAGATTCTGAAGTATGACATCTACAAAATTTAAAGAAATAATAAGTAATAAAGTGTCCAGCCAAAGTAGCATAATATATATAATATATATATATACATATACTATATATATACATATACATATACATATATATATATATATACATATACATATACATATACTAGATACATATACTGTTTTATTAGTTGATTGTGTATGTATGTATGCTAGGTAGCTACCCAGCTGTAATTAAGTTTGAGCAAACACATGCAGTATAGCAAATTGCTAACTGGTAAGTGATAGATGTGTAGGAATTAGCTACGTAGCTAACAAAAAGAATCCTTGCAAGCTACGTACATGCATGTACATGTACAGCCATCATAGCAAAGTTATCCAAACTTTGACAACTGAATGAAGAAAAAATCCCAGACCAGTGGTGACTTGAACCCCAGGCATCACGGAATCCAGGCGAGAGCCATGCAAGGGAGCCACACAGCTGGGATCCGGAATGTTTTCTGCATTCAGTGTATACTTAACAGCACGGTAAATGGCCAACAACACAATCACTATATATACATGCATGCATGGACATTATTAAAATCCTACAAACTTAGATTTAGCATTTTTAAAACCGACTTATGGCTAGCTACCCAATTCAAATTTGGCCCGCGTAATAGCTAGCTATAGGTGCCACTGATTAATCATGATCTATGATTATTTCCCATGTGTGTGTAACTATAGACCCCTTTCCTGACCCGTCGCACTATCGCTTATGTCCGTGTCACGGCTGCCATTTTGGTAGGCAAAATTGTATTGGCGTCTATGGATAATTAATGAGGGAAGGTTTGTAGTGAACAACAAGTAAACTATAATGATATTATTTTACCTTAATTCATACGACTGTAACATTATGATTTTAGCAATGAAGTGTTAGTTCGTTAGCTCCACGCGCCAGTTTCCGTAAAATAAACTCCTTTAGCCTTTACCCCTTGAACGTAATAGATATTTGGCTACCAAAATGGCGGCTGTGACACGGAAATAAGCGATAGTGTAACAGGTCAGGAAAGAGGTCTCATGTTGATACCCTGCTATATAGCAGATGGCTCTTCAGTACTGTCATATATACTATCTATGGTACTGTGACGAGCAAATTTCGCCAAACCGATAGTTCCTTTTAACAAGGTTTAAAGGAGACACGCCCGATTTTGTCCACGTGACTATTGTTATAATAAACATAGCGACAGAACATTATCCATAACACGGATATAGTATTTCGGTAATATACGGATTAACTCCAAATAATACGCATCAATGATCTCTCATAGCAACGGTATTCTCGATTGTCACAACGTTATAGTAGCCGTAGCTATAATATTATTATTCTGAGAGCATGCACAAAGCGAGGCATAAACCGGCTGAACATATCTAGAAACATATATACGTAGTACCGTACGTAGCTAGCTAAACCAGGATCTCAGTTTCACTGATGCACAAACTGGCATAATTAAAAAATATGCATGCAGGGTCATAGCTAGCTACTATTAGCCTACTAAGTTAGCTAGCAATCATTCAGGTAGGATTTTAGCTAGCTATGTTTGTATCAGTTTGTTTTACGTATATAGCTAGCTAGCTACGCAATTCTAGTTCTAGAAACCATGAATTAGCTAGCCACTGTTCTAGTATCAGTTCTCATGAGGGTATACTGACTCATGCTAGCTATTGTTCAAGTTCCAGTTCTGGAACTTAAATTTTCAAATTTAAGTGCGTACCAATAGCTAGCTACGTAGCTACGTAGCTATACCAGTTTCGGCTGTAGCTAGTTCTTTTATAGCTACTGTTTCATATAGTCATCCACATCATATAGCTAATTAGCTAGCTAGCTACTTTTTCGAGCTTGACATTTTTACTTTACTCTTCAACAATGTGTTCCTGACACAAAACTACATTATAGTTACCATTACTACATAATTCATAATAATTATTTTGAATGTAGCTAACTACTTTGATATGATCTACAAACCTGTGACCATGCAGTGCCGAGGCATTACAAACAGCTGCAATTTTATGTTGATCACTGTTGGTTCATCATAAACACCTGCACTGCATGTACACTGATAATGATGTTTCACAAATGCACATTAACGTTATTGGTCTGCATGCACTGCCATGCATTATGAGATTAACAGATAGCTAATTAAAATATCACAAAGGTAACCAAAAGTTCTTGTAGAAAATTCAGGAATGTTAATACATAGCTAATAGCTATCCTTTAAAAACTTATTTAATATGTTCACACATACAGGATAAATTTCTTTGAACACATAAGTAGCTATGCATGTAGCTACCTTGAGTGATCGTGCTTACTTTTGCTACAGCATTTAAAAAGCTGGCCTTTAAGTTTAATCGCTTTAGCCAAGTAGTTACTCCACCAAGGTCACAGCAAGGTGGTTTAGATCATGAACATGAGTTGAGTTGTTACAAACTGTTCCAGTGTTCCAATAGCTTTCAAAATCTCCAATTGAAAAATGGACCAATTGTTATTATATTAATATCATTTCCAGAAAATAAGTCTTCCCATGCAGTCTAATTACGAACAATTCAAATATTCACTTCAGACATCTCAGAATAATTAATTATTATATAGCCAGCTATATATATGGCTATTGTAACTTGATGTCGCTGTATGAATTCAGTGTAAACCATATTAAGGTAGCTACGTATATCTCAGTGCTAAGGGGGTTTACTCAATACATTTCATGCATTATGTGGGCTAAGGGTGGTACAATTATGATCCTCTCAAAAGTTAGTAAACTAAAATGTATAGTATGAGCTGGATGTGGCCTATATGTGTATATACATACTTAGCTAGCCATGATATTGGTAGGATGTTGGCATATATATTTGAATGGTTAGTAGCTAGCTACAATACGAATGATTACATACGTACGTACATATGCATTAATATAACTAAATAGAAATAATTATGCAATAGTTTTGTAGTGAGTTATGTAGTCCTGATCATTGTTATGATCTCTTGTTACAGCGATGATTGTGTTCCTGCCATGCATTGTACTACAATGAGAGAACATCAACAATCATAACATCAACTAATTCACTATGTATATAGCTACATAGCTACATAGCTATGAGTTAGATTTGTACTAAGAAACTATTGATAAATTACATACGTAGCTATGGTTAATTGTCCTGAGTAGATTTTTGAAAAATCAGGATCCTGATCCATGATAGTGAGTTGCGAGGCCAAGAAGAAGCAGTAGTACACAATGACTTAGTGAGTTATTTACACATAGTATCACTCAAAAAACTACAGACGGTGTAGCTAAGCCACCATAAAAGCTATCACTTAGTTATTACAGACTATATATTATGTAGAATCAACAGACCGACGATGGAGGAAATCGGTACCATCATTTCTGTCAGTGAGTAACACCCATTTTGAGTTTTATGGCTTTCGTTTAGCTATGTGATGAACATCCTTTCCTGCCTGATTGGCTTGTTACTCAAGAATTAGTATCTTCATTTAATATAGAATCAGTAACCTAAAGTTCATTGAAATTGGTTAGGCCTTACAGCCCTATAGCTAAAGTCCTCCTTTCATTAAAAATTTTTACACAGCAGTCGTTATTTCTTCCTAATTTTCATCGCACACTTTACGAGAGCTTAAATGAACCCCAGAATCTATATTTTATTCTGTACATTTGGTTGTTTAATAACTCACTCATTCTTTCATTAATTTCAACCAAACCTGCACCAGGACAAAAATTTCCATAACTCATAGGAAAATTAAATCATTTGCATAAAATTTCAGATACACAAACTATACCTACCTTGATACATCAATATTCACTTTACAAAAACAAGGTTACATGCATATATAGCTAGCTAGCTAAGTGTTATATATTTGCTGTAGGACTAGATACGTATATATATCAAATCATTCTGGCAGAAGTTACATACGTACCTAAGTGGAAAATATTATTATTATAGTGTAGCTAAATTATCAGTATATTTTACCTACAATCTTACACTGGTATAAAATCAGTATAAACTGTTTTGCTCATCCTGCTGGACCTTGACATATAAGCTATAGGTACGTACGTACGTACGTATATGCATACACTTATGATGGTATGGTAGCTATTGCTTGGGGAAATACAAGGGAAAAGCCCTATACAGGGGCAGATCCAGGATTTTCTGAGAGGGGGGTCTAAACACAGAGGTGTATCTCTGAAGCAGGGGACCTGGGGTGCAGCCCCCCAGAAGCTATAGGGTTTCTTGTTATTACAACACCAAAATCATGCTTATTATAAGATATAGAGCATATTTAAGTAAATACAAGGAAGTATTTAGCCAAATATGGAGTAGGAGGTGTGGTGGGTGCAACCCCTTGGAAGGTATAGGTTGTTTTATTATATAAAGTGCTACAATGACACTTATTTCAAGAAATAATGCATTTTAGTGTGTTTTTATACCAATACATCATTCTTTTGGCTTCTTTGATATATTTCTGGAGGAAGAGTCTCGAGACCCCAGGGACCCCCTTTGGATCCGCCCCCGCTATAAGTATAAACTTGATCTTCCCTATGATATTCAAGTTTGTCTGTTTACACTTTAAAATCTGTGTACTTTATGGCTAGAAGGTTTATTGTTAGGATCTAACATCTGTATAGCTACTTTGATATCCTAAACAAAAACAGCCTCTCGTAAAAACAGTGTGTGGCTATCAGGTAAGGTCAAGAAGATATATACGTACAGTAATTTACAGCATAGGCAGCAGAATTAGGGGGTCAGGAGGGCCATGGTTCCTCTTAAATTTTAAGACTCTCCAGTCTTTGCAATAGAAAATCACTTGAGTGGCCCCCCTAATTTTCAGTAGCTTCCACCCCTGGACTTTACAGGGCATGCATCTTCACGACTATGATTAGCTTTGTCACTTGGCCAACTTTTTGTACCATCATTATTAAAGGTGGCCAAGTGACAAAGCCAATTATAGTTGTGGAGATGCCTCGTAAACAATCAAGTAATGGGATTTTTAATAAAAAGTTATATCACTTCTTTGCTTTACCCTATAGCTACGTAGCTAGCTATCAAAGTTTTTGGTTGCTTATATAAAACCATTTACAATGCTGCTTCTAATTGGCTTTTTTACAGTCAGGCTGTTGTTGTTTAGGAATAATTAGCTAATCTATTCTACCTAATCAATTTTCCAACTTTTAATAATATGAAATGATAATTAATTTTACACAGTCAACTTTACACATTAAAATATGACTGAAAAATTTATTTTTGACTTCAAAGCCTTAAATAGCTAACTCATGGTTAACCACACAGTTACGGTGGTCAAAATAATTGAAGTGAATATTATTAAGTCTAGTAGATATAGCTAATCATTTTGCATGTGCTACTTCCATATATGGTGATATATAGTTTGTTATGCCTTACTTTAGTGGTTATGTGAAATCATACAACTGTTTATGCATAAAAATAAAATAAAGAAACCATAAAGTTTGCTATTTACACAATAACACCTTTAAACATATGTATGGTGATGACAAAACAAGGAAAAGGCTATAGAACAAACAAACACTGATTATGATCACTATTAATTAAGAAAAATCCTGTACATTTGGAAGAGTTCAATAAAATGTTGTATATTACAGTAGCCAGCTACTTTTTGGGATGCAATAAGAATAAGAGGAATTTATTCACTCAGGATTGAGTAGGTAACAGTGAACAGTGATAGTATATGATAGCGACTCTCTGAGCTTAGTTAGGACACCTTTGGAATATTTTGGTAACAAACAAAACTTGGTGCTGCTTGGAAAGTCTTACATACTATATTTTTTATATACATATGTAGCTACATGCATAGCTAACTTGCTAATGGTTGAATTTATTAGGCTTTTTAGCAGGCTTTTCATACAGCAGAAATAAAAGTATAGAGGTATGCATAGCTTATGAAGGTGGATGGGTTTGGGGAAAGGGGGTGGTTGGGCGAGAAGTCCAAGGAAGAAGGTGGATGTGACCAGCAAAATAGTCACAGTAGTCCTAGACTATACATACATACGTATACATACGTATACATACATACATACGTACATACATACATACGTACATACATACATACGTACGTACATACATACATACGTACGTACATACATACACACACACACACATACGTACGTACGTACACACACACACACACACACACACACACACACACACACACACACACACACACACACACACACACACACACACACATACATACATATACAGTGCTGATGGGATGTATAACCAGCAGCAGGAGCAAATACATAGCAACTATGTACCAAGTCCTGCTTTGCACTATAATTCATTTATTTGGATTGACAAAGGACTGTCTAGAAAGGCAGACCAGTTCACAGTTGACTATATGGCTAGTATCTACAGACTGACTTTCTTTTAGTACGTATCTCAGTATAACAGCTACATAGCTTTAAGCATGAATAAGCTATAATGTTTTTTGGTAGCTATGAATATGACTTGACTGCTGTTCAATACGTAGCTATACATACCTTAAAGTAAGGGGTGAATTTACATATTAGCTACGTATATTAACTATAGTCACATTTGTTTGCACATAACTAATTGTCAACTATTGGATATATTCTCACCTGACAATTTCTCCCACAATACCAGGCTGACTGACATCCTGAACAAAGAAATGATGCCTTCTTACTGCACACATCACACTGTTGTCCTGCAGCCGATCTTTTCTCACTACTCCTTATTGACATTACAGGGGTAACAGGCATCACTGGAGCAACTGGCTTGACTACTTGCACCATATATACTTTATCTTTATTTTTATGTGAATGAATTGGTGTTGTTGCAGGGTTGATATTGATGTTTGCGTTGGGTGGAATACCATAATAAGTCACATCTGAACCAGTTCTAGCAGCAGGAATAACCACAGGAGTAGAGATCATATGAGTTGGAGTAGAGATCACATGAGCTGGACTAGGTAAGACACTGACCATGTCACCATGAACTACTGGGGTAGACACATGGTGGGGAGTATTAATTGGAACAAGTTGTACTGGTGTGGTCAGTGCTTGTTGTTGTAGCATTCGCTGTTGTTGTTGTTGTTGTGGTATTTGTTGCTGTTGTTGTTGTTGTTGTTGTGCTACTATGACAACCTTATCTCTCCCAATGCTAACTGATGGTCGTTGGGCTGTCTTAGTGACTGTAGGTTTCTTAGTAACAACAGGAGGTTGCTTTGGTTGCTGCCACTGTGCAGCCAATTCATTGAGTTTAGTCCAAGCTTCTTCAAATTTATTGATCAATGTATGCTCACTGATCATATTGTAGTTAGCCCCCATCTTTGCACTAATGGTAGTCCCCATATCTTTAACTTGATTGGCAAATAACATTGTGTGCACTTCTTTCTTGTTTTCACAACTAGTTGATTTTTGAATTTTACCATTTACATGACTGACTTGCTGATCACCATGACTACTAGACTGGGTACAACTTGACACTGGTCCATCCACTACCTTGACAACAGGTGACTGATTTTGCTGTTGCCTGATTGATCGAACCAATACAGGCTGGGAGGGAGTGCCTCTATTGATTTGCACATAATAGACTGGTTGTGTTGCTGGAGTAGGTGTGGCTCTAACCATTGAAGGTGATGGATTGTGCATGATAATAGGTGAAGCTGCAGTAATGGTAGGCGTAGTAACAGAAGAATAGGCAGATGAGGTGATAGAGGCTATGATGGGTATGACAGCAGGTGATGATGCAACTTTACTAAACTTTGGCGGCATTGTTGTAGCCTTGACATTGGAACCATTCTTGTCAATGAACTATATGCAAACATAAATACAATTTTAGTATTAATGTATAACATATAATGAATGCTATGATATTATGAATACAATTATGTGAGTCTGATTATCAAATTATAATAGCTCCCAAGCAATTGTTAGGTGTTGGGCAAAATTGAACAATCAACTATGTGTATAATAGTTAATTGGGAATAATAATCATTCACAGGGAAAATATATGTGACTATACACTGTTTATTATTGCACACCTTGAGAAAGTATGCTAGTAATGATAGTGATTATGTAGAAATAATAATTCTTATGTTTTCTGAAGCAGTTGGCAAGGCTTCTAAATATTCTTAAACTTTTTTACAGGGTGGGGTTTAAGGCCATGTAAGCCGTAATTTTGTAAAATATCATCCCAAATAAGTATGGACTTCCTTTATACAGTGGAATGTGTTAATGTGCAGCTTAATTTTTTGTTTATCATTCAATTCAGAGAATACATACATAGATTGTGTATGAATGGCAAGTAAGATTACTAGCTAGCTATCACAACACTTAGTTTAAAATTTACATACCTGTATACTGGTTGGTTTGGTAACCATGGTGACTGGTGGTGGGCATTCAAAAATTGTACCATTTTGTGTTACTGTTACTGGCGTAGTTAGAGCTGGGTGGACACTTGTTAGAGTACCTTCCTTAGGTTTTCTACTTAAAGTGGTAACAACATGAGACTCTGATGTCTTAGCGATGGCTTCATTGGATGACGTCACAAATGATTTAAACATAGCATTTGACTTAGCTGAGTCTACTATAGTAGGTGTACAGGTGTTTTTCACTTGGGTGACAATTACTTCATTATCACTACTGGTTGGATTAGGATAAGCAAAAACTGATTCCCCTGAATCAGGTGAGCCCGGCACTGCCTGCGTAGTTGGAGTGGTTAACCTGGCAACAGCACTCTCTAATGTTTTACTTGTACTGTTACAATTGGATACAATGACAGGGGAAGGAACAGCAGCAGCTACACAAGATGGTGTTGTCTCTAGCACAGGCTGGTGTACTAGTGATGATGCTGGTGTGGCGGTTGACAGTTTATCACTAATACTGATCAATGGTGACCTAGGAATTGACAATACCAAAGATGTTGGCTTTTCGCGATTATTATCTGGGGTCGGTGATTTATGACGTTCTTGTTGACTCTTTTGTTCATTCTCGATAGCCTTGATAACAGAATGAGGGACTTCTCCTAAGGGTGACTGTGATACCAGTTGACTGGCCATTGCAAGCTGATGTAAGTTGGAATGAAATTCAGTCGGCATCTCAAATGAGAATATTCCCACACCAGATGGTGACTCATTTATACCAGATGAGTCTGTGTAACACTTCTTGGGAGCAATGTCAACACTGTCTTGACTTTGTAGATTCTTACGCTTGATCTTTCTGCCACGTGAAGAAGTTGGAGTTTCACCACTTTCACCATCTTCATCATCAACAAAGTACTCTTTACTTATGGAAGAACAAACTTCAACCTTATATGGCTTCGATTTTCTTTTTTTGTGCGACTTAGCTGACGTGGGTGTGCTTTGTTCCACATAATGCTCTCCAATAGCTTCTTCTTCTCCACATTGTTTGATACTTGGTGAATCAGCCAACAATCCAGTACAATATTTCTTGCTGCTCTCCATAGTAATTTTCATACTTTGTTTTCTCTAATGTGTTATAGCACATTTTATTAATATACGTACGTAGCTACTCAGTGGCTACTAACCTTCTTTGGTTTGAATTTATTGGGCTTGCTCCCTTGGTCATCAATATCCTCAAGTGACTGTGTTAAAACGTCAGCATTGGCAACATAAGGACAAGCCATGTCTTGTTCACAGAAGTAACATATCCAGACAGAATCATCCTCTAAAGCTCGCTGAAGGATTTTAGTTTCATGACATTTTTGATGGTATCCTATCATAACATTAAAATGTGATTACTAAGATACATACATAACACCAATAGCTACATTTATCTGCTGTGTAAGACACAGGTTGTTCATATTTTGATCACATGGTAGCTACAGGTAATAATGGGGTGTTGTGATAATGATTATTGTGAAGGCTATTTCATGCTGACATGCAGGCAATCAGTGACTGTAGTATACTGGAAACAAATAATTTTGGTAGGATGAAAACTTGTTCAACACATCAGCAATGAGAACAATGTATACTGTTGGTCGGTGGCATGCATGCATTCATGGGACCTACTGAGGGGGGGGGAATAGAGTGTCTGAGGGCACAATCCCTTTAAAGCTATAGGGTAATTTATGTTGTAAAGCATAAAAAAATAAAAAATTAGTTAAAGTTTCTGTGAAGGATATTTCTGTACCTTTATAGTAGGGGAGCAAAAGGTGAAGTTGGGGGTATTGTCTCCCTTGCCCTTCCCCAAATCCGCCTATCCATGCATTTCAAAGCTAATCTTCTAACAGACAATGCCACATTCTAGTATCCCATCTAGCTACTACAGTCACATGCAAAGAGTGAAGTAGTCAATCTATTTATTCTATGAAACAATAACGTAGCTAGCTACTTAAAAGTGAAAATATACGTATTATAACATTAGAAGCAGTTCAGCATTCTAATTTATCACAAATTAATTATTTCTTCTGAATGATTTCACTAATAAATTGCTGACCAGCATTAAGCACTAATGGACCAATTCATGTTTTAAAAGTTTTTTATCATTATCTTATAAAGCAAAAATGGCTAGCTACATTATATGTCTTTATCATGGATTATTGTAACATCAATTTTTAGATTCCTCTTTCAACAATACTTAAACTCAGCTGTAACTAAACTCCTACGTATAGCTATCAATGTTTAGCCAATGAATATGAGACATATGCATAGCTAGCTACATACCTCTTTAGTCATTAGATATTTATTCATGCAGTCCTTATTTGGATTACTACAATAATGCTTACCGTAACCGCACTGATCACACAGGACAATTTCATTTCCCTTATCAGAGCAATCCTGTTTACATTTGACACAGATGATATCAGTAGTAGTCTCATTCACTATAATAACATATGTGAGATCATCTATCATACAATAGCAAACACACACACTAGTTATTCAGTATAACATATGTAATCATGTATGATATCTATACTATATTGTCTGTGTGTGTATTGTGTACCTATGTATATTATAGCTACATAGCTATATGTATATACAGGCCCCATGTACATATGTACATGTATGTGTGTAGCTATGTTTATTATAGGCAATGCTATAATAATGTGACATTATCCTTCATTCCATGCACTGATATCTGTTAGCTAAATGTTGGGTGGCTTATTACAACATCCATAGTAGCTTTTATATGTCACTAATGAATATTTTAAGGCATAATGCATGCATGCATGAGCAGTAATGGCTATGTAACACATTTTAGTGAATGTAGCTAAAACCTGACTTCCTCAATTACAGCTAATTATTAAAGTGGTAGTTAGCTGGCTAATAGGCTAGAGTACATTAAGTTGCAAGTACTTGAGGTATTTATTTTAAAATTTCTCTCTGATCTTATCATATACATTTGATCGTTCTGTAACAGCTGTACATATGACTAGCATTTTATTCCTTTACGTAATTGATAAATTATCGTGCACTGCCTAAGAAGCCACCCATGTACACATGTAACAACATAAAATACACTAAACTTGTATGGTATATTACGTATGCATATAGCAATTCACATAGCAATTCATGTAATATAATGCAGCGGCTACTTATAGCTATATAGCTATTGTAGGCAAGATCTTAGTAATGGTGTCATTACTGTAACACATCTACGTAAGTGGTGTTGTATTACATGTAGCTACCAATATATCATAACATACATGGTAGTGGCAACTGAACAACATGTAACTAACACTAACATGCATATCACATGCATGTACATGTGCATATGTATAAATTATACATCTTGTGACAGTAGCTAGTTATAATGATATCATGCCTCATAATATTATATAGAATTATTATTACACATTGCTAATTCTGCATTGCCAGTTATATATTGTATTACATTTCAGTTGATATGCTAACACTTAAGACACATAAACTATATATAGTTTCTCATCCTCCTGTCCTCAAAATTTGATGTGGGTGAGCAGAAATTATTTTTAAATTTGTATGCTGTTCAGTGGAGCAATATAGCTATATATAGGCACACAAATCAGCAAGTTTATAGAAGACTCCAGGAATGAGCAGCCATACCAAGCTCTTAGTATATTTTTGGTTAGCTAAACTACAAACACCACCTTGAAAATTACAATGGAAGCACATGCATTTTGTGGTTTTATGATCATGTGCAGTGATGAGGCTATATGAAAATAGTGGTGCCAGCGAGGATGAGAAACTAATATTTAAATTTATGTGGCCTATATAATTTAGCATGATGGCTAACAGGTGGCTAGTTATACTTGACTAATGAATTGATTGACCAATTAGCCTCAATATAATAATTTAAATGAAGGAAACCATATAACTAACTATTACTGGTATATATATTCAATATTATTTATCTACCATGCAATATATACATAGCTAGCTATATGTGGTACTGTAGCAGTGTAACTATATATGCATCGATCTCAGATACCACATGAAAGTATGTAGCTATGCGTAGCTAGCTAATCTCCTATTATAGTTAAGCTATATAGCTAGTCAATTTCAAGTCATACACGTAGCTATATATATATATATAGCAATAGCCATATATGTTGGTGGTCACAATTAATGCAACGGTTACCATATATATATACGTAGCTAGCTAGTACCGCAACCTAGTTCTCTCAGCCAGTGACTGCAGACCAACTAGCTATAGACAATTACATCACTTCTTAATAACTAGCTACATAGCTAGCTAGCTGTGTAGCTATGCATTTATACATATATATACCAGCTGGTTCAGTGCCTACAGAACTGAATAAATTCCTCTCATTATGTAGCTACAGTATATAGCTATAAAGCGATAAATTCATAATTTAGTATACCATACAGATAGCTTATTTTCTCTCTGGCGACTGCGAGGGAATATTCTACTGAACTAATAACTGGTTGTCATCAGTTACTTTTAACTGACAACACTACATGATGTTAAATAACTTTACTGATGCATGCACTAAAATTATAGTAATACACCCATCACTGGCAGTGCACACAGCGTTAATCTGGGATCTAGTTACATTAGCCGGCCGGCTAGCTATGCCACTATTACCACAACGCTCATCATACCGTCATGGATCCAGGAGAAACGTGCCAAATCCTGAGACTTGTCGTCGAATATCACGACGCAGCGTTTTTTGCTCCATTCTATTGTCTTGATCTTTGCAAAGTAGATTTTCCCATCGCGCCACTTCACCAACACGACGTCTCCTGTTTTGTGAGGGAAGGGCGTCCCATCTTTGACACTTTTAGCCGACATGGACCCAATCCGTCGAAATCAGCGGACTCTTTGTCACAAAAAACTTGAAAAAATGTGGCTAACTATGATAGCCACCAACTAAACTTGTTGTGAATACGCTAGTCCGACACTCTGGCACACTCAGTTACTACTACACTATACGCCGAGTATATCAAACCGACTTTTTGTCTCAACTTGGGGGCTGGGTGATCTATTCAAGTAGCTGCATGCATGCGAGTTTATTGAAATGCATGCATGCGAACAACGCGACACCTTCCAAATGAAATTAGCCAACTAAGTCGAAATAATATTATTATATACAAGATGGATTATATATCAAGTGACGTACGTAGCTACGAAGCTATAGCTACGGCGTACGTATACGTAGCTAGTTATATAACTATAGACCATAAGCTAGTAACTTTAGCTACTAAATCATCTTCTTGGCTTTACCTTAGTATTGAACTTACGTAGCTATAGCTAATAAGTAGCCGCTATAATATAAGCTATATCTCTATGTCCCAATTTACCTGCATGCGTTTTAGAGATGTCTGCAGGGTAGCTAAGTTAGTGGACAAGTGATAGCTATGGATGATCAGCGGCGACCAACCAAGTACTGATACGCAGCAGCTAACATATATAGCCATGCAGCTATATATACGTATATACCGGCGTTGTGTACATAGCAAGGTAGGAATAGCTAGCTATCGTTGCTTACGGCCACAAGGCCATAAGCTATAGCTACATGCATGCATATAAAGATGCAGTTGCATTATATTCTAATCGCTGTGATAAATTGCACTTCTTTTTACTCTTGGGGTGTAAAATCCTCCCAGCAATTAGCGAATATATAAGAATTTGTTTTAATTAAAGTAGCTAATAGTTCATAATAGGTCAATAATAGTAATTGCCTCTAACTTTAATGCTTGCATATAACTATAGCTACACCTGCATATATGCATGTGTTATATTATAGCTAGCTATAGCTCATGTGATGATCTATTGCCCAGTAGCTGTTGGCTACATGATTATGCATGCAATTCATAAAACTAGCTCAGTAGCTATAGCTACCAATTGACTAGGAACAAAACATGTAGCTACGTATAGCTATAGATCTTGTTACCATTCATGTTGTGCATCCAGGAACATGTAGCTGTAGGGGATCTTTTCATGTACATACATATAACTACATATGTATCTTTTACCTTTGTTATTCAATAGTGCAGCATGACCTATAATGTTTTCTGTCAGTTTACGGTTACATGTATAGGGATGCATTGCATGATATTAGTTCAGTATAACTTATAATCTTATTATGGTAATAGCTGTAACCTAATCCATGCATGTGGTGAGACTACTATATAGCTATGTGGTTGGTTAATTGTGGTTAGTTGCTATTATGCATGATTCATTTCTTAATAATCATGAATACATTACATACCCGAGGAGGAGAAGGAGGAGGAGGAGGAGGTAGTAATGAATTATAATAAAATGAAGTTAAGTATAGGTAGCTACGTAGTTATGTATAAACACATTTGCTAAAATGTATGTGTAACACTATAACAATACACATGGTTGCTATAGTCACATGTACATAGCTATCGTTGCTATAGTCACATGTACATAGCCATTGTTGCTATGGTCACATGTACATAGCTATCGTTGCTATAGTCACGTGTACATAGCCATTGTTGTTATGTAGCTTGCTGGCCATGGGTAGCTAGCCATAGTAATAAAAGACATGTAATCAATCACACCATCATCATGCGACTACTAATAATGATAAAGCCTTGCATTAATAACTATTACATATGTGTACATAGTAATCACTACTGTACATAATACACATGCCAGCATGATCAGCAAATGCAGGTGTACTGGCTATTACATATAGTATTAATTACAGACAATAAGGAAAAAATAAATGTATAATCTAACCAAGTAGTTAGCTAGCCATATATAGCTAAGCTATTAAAACTTTATAACAGCTGGGAGAGCAAGCTGGGGTTGCATAAATAACTTTTGTATGTTAACATTTTTGACACCATTCTTTTGGCTAAATGGGAAACATTCTTGTGGTGATGTATTCACAGTCACACATAGCATGAATGTATGGCTTCATGTGAACTATAACATACTCAAGATCATGCACTGGCCCTGGGATGTAACTTCATGGATTAGTGAATTAACTTACAGTTACAAAGATAGCCTATAATCAGCTTATATGTGAATTATAAACTTACTAATAACCCTGGCTATATAGTTCAAGTGTATAGGCTAACTGCATACACATTATGGCTAACTAAACACACTTGTAACTGTAACATCTAGGTACATGAACAAACACTGAAAATTGATAGGGAAAGTGAATAATTGATTGTGCCATATAAAGGTACTTTCTATTATATACACCACATACTTTCATTATCATAATAATAATAATAATGTTGATCATTAGTAAAATATATTTTTAAAAATAATTGGACAGATGCTCCATGCTAACCACATCACAGTCAGATGGGAAGGCTTCAGTAATTTTATGGTTTACATAAGGTAATCAAAATACTGCACATACAAGGTGTGTGGTTTAGTCACATGACTTTCATGAGTGATGTAAACTAGTCCATGAAAAACATTCAACATTCCAATCATATTCTGGTGCCATACATAGCACACAGCTTGAATCAACAAATATAATTAGCTGTATAGACATACAGTCACTGTCTATACAATTTCCTGATGGCACTTATTATTTATTACAGGCAAGTTATGTATGTATGGTATAGCCATGGTAGCTACCAGTGTGCTGGATGAACTTGATAAATTAAATTTTATGAGGGTCTTTTTGTAGTTCAAGGTTTAACCAAACCAGCTAGCCACCCATAAGTTTTTATATTATTACAAATGCTTGACTGATACTATAACTAGCTATGTAACTGACATTTTAGTTGATTAATAATCCAGCAAAAATAAAAGACCACTGCAATAGCTATGTATATATCTACTCCCTATCCTGCAATGTAGTCAAGATGACTAGGCTGTTAAAATAATAAAGACAAGCAGGCAGCTGATGTAATAGCTATTGATTAAATATAAAATGACATCCAATCACCCAACCATGCAGTCTCTCATTGTAGTTGTGGCCAGCAGATGTTCAGTTCTGCCTGTAAGGCCTTG